>JAUCBJ010004355.1:0-62900 GCA_032718475.1 Nemertoderma westbladi | reverse complement strand
TTCTATTTAATAAATACACAATATTCTGGAACATTTTGTGTAGGCCCATGTATGAATAGCTAGTAGCTCCGCGATATGCATACCGCTGTTGCCCACCAACTCACAAAATAAATAACTCATTATAGAATTTTGTGTATTCATTAAATTGAATAAATGGACTACAGCGAACGATAATTCTTGCAAGATTTGAACGTAAATATCTTAGCTGTTTCTCAACGAAATTCAAACATTGTTACATATTTTGAATCCTTCATGGTAGAACCACGGTGAGTTGAACTAGTTGTGTTTCAAATTTCAAGAAATATGATAAAGATTTGTAGAATTTTTTTTTTTTTTTTTTTGGGGGGGGGGGGGGGGGGTCCGTGTCATCAGAAAATGACACTATATTACGGGTCATGGTGTATCATTGCATTGTTGCCCAGATACTTATGAGATAAACAAAATGTTCTAGAACATTGTGTATTTATTAAATAGAATAAATGGCCTGCAGTGGAAGCAAAAATACATTCGATTGCCCATATCTCCGCTATTTCCCAACCAAATTCAAATATTTTTACATATTTGAAATCCTTACACGACCCGATTTGCATTGCTACAAACTAGGGATGCGACAGAGCTAAAATTTCATCCGCGAGCCCGGAGGTTCCTCCGTGTTACAATATGAGCTCCGGCCGGAGACGGAGTTTTGGTGATTTATAATTCAAGTGTATTATTCAAGTAGACATAGACAGATATGCGTTCAGGAAACGGGGGGGGGGGGGGGGGGGGGGGGTGGGTGATTTGATGCAAATTATTACTCGGCGAATTAATATCTCGCCTCAATGTTAAATTATCAATTAAGGGAAATGAGCACTTTACAGTCGCAAGCTATTCTATTCTAATTAAAACAATAAACTATATTCAATAGAACAGGTTAAAGTTTTATTTTTGGGAGTAATCAGCAGTTATTTGCGCCGATTTTCTCCTGGAGAGGGATGCATTTTGATTGCATCCAAAAGACTCCCTTATCTGGTGTTCATTGGGCTAAAATATACTGATGTTTTAGACTTTTCAGTTCACACTTATAAAATAGTTCTAGAATTATAAGTATTTAAACTGATTATTTTATACAAATGAACAGTACCAGCCTGTTGGGGATGAGGGGTGGGGGGGGGGGGGGGGTGTCAGTGGAATCGGCTGATCGGGGTTCTAGACTGACGAACGATTACTATGATATTTACATTACATTTTTCATACATCAGAAAAACTTATTATTTTAATTCATATTTAAATAACATAAGCTCCGGGTTAATTTGCCCAGAGCCGGAACTAGAAAATTGGCCCGGAGCTCCGGATTTCCGGAGCCGGAGCTCTGTCGCATCCCTACTACAAACCACTATAAGGTCGAAGAAAACAGCGGTGTAACTGGTGCAATATCGACGGAGACATCTTTTTTCAAAAGCTTGTAGCTAAAGAATTAAAGCAAAAATAATAATGAGGGCTCACCCACGAAGGATATGAAACAAATTTCATGCAATCTCATTAAGAGTTGTAGAATAATGGGGGTGTCCAGGACTCCAGGTACCTGAATAACGACACTATATTCCAGGATGATGTGTAAAAAAAAAATAAAATAAAACTAAAAAAAAATAAAAATTGCTTTCAATAAGCGTCATCCGTATAATAATACTTACTAAATTAATAATCAACATTTGCAGAAACATTTGGTGTGGTGATGATTACAATATAAAAAACAAATAGGGGCGAGTTCATGTTGTATATATATCAATCAAAGACAAATCTTACGGTTACAATGTACCTTTGGGGGTTCAAAAATTTGATTTTTTTTATTGTGGAATTAAATGCCAGATTTGATGTAGTTTCCGGGGAAAAAAACCGTTTTCCAATCAATTTTTATTTTCGACTTATGTACGTTCGACTTTTATGGCATGGTATTTTTAAACAAAGAACTATTTTTTAACATTTTTCACAGCACCAAAGGTTTTCTGTCGGTCAGTCTGTCAACATATATAATAAGGAAACACATTACCTAACTAAATTTATCGCTATTATTTCAATTCTGGTGTCATTTTTAATGTTTGACGGAATCAAGTATGTTTGTCTGTTTGTAGAGTGCTTCCTTATATTTTGACTGACAGAATGACATACATACACGCAGACGGACAGTCTAGATTATGTCAAACTTTAAAACTGATAACGGAAATGATAACAGCGACCATGAAAACCGCCATATCGGATAAAGGTACACATTTCTCGAGAACGGCTTGATGAAATTTGCTGAAATTTATTGGGTAGGTACATTCTCCTTTAAATATGATATATATATATACAACAAACATAATGTTACAATATATATAAATATATATAAACCATTAAATCATTACCATTAAACCATTAAATTACATCACGTTTGTAATTTAACATAAAAAATATCATTATCGTAAAATGTAAATGTAAAAATGTTTTTATTATATCTTGCAATTCCACACCTTAATTCACACAAACGAACCGTAAAAGTAATATATTGTCTTTGTGAACTAATTATATATATAGTCAGAGTGAATAGCTTTATTAGTTGGCAATTTCTTCACATTTGATGCATTTTAGTTTGGTTGTAGTTTGAGTGTTATTTATTGAGGGTTAGGCCAGAACCAATGGCTCATCGTCAACGGAAACTAGACCACTGAACATATCCAAGTCGGAATCTTCCAATTCTTAAATGAAATATAACAATAGTAATTTTAACATAATACACATTTGATTCATCATTGCAACTAATTTTTATAAAAATCGTTTTTTTTCTTTGAAAAAAACAAGCACATTTCATTAGGGTACTGAATTATAGGCCTATTAAATGACAATTCTAATTATATATTATTCAGCGATATAAAAATCAACATTTTTATTATAATATCATAACATGTTTTTACTGTAGGCCTAATGTTATTCTGTAGGCCTAATCTTTATAATACAAATAAATAAATGCTCCAGAGTCAGAAGCACTAGATTTCCTAACCGACTTGAAAATCCAGCAACTGAATCTTATAAATGACAACATTTATGACTAACAAAACAATTGTCTTGTAAGACTGCGGCTTATTGGACATTGTTGTATACATAATAATACTAATACATATACGCACCTATCATCTGGTATCTTAGTTATTGTGTGCTAGAATTCCTACTACAGTATAAGCACACTTACCTTCAGGTATTGATGCATTAATAGTCCTTTCGGTTGGACGAGGGGGTGATGGATGGAAGGAAACCTCTTCGGACAATGTGGAATAACGGCTGTTACTGGTGTAAGCCGCTACGACCCTTCGCAATCGTTGATGGCGAATCATAAATATACCAAAACATATTAGAATAACAATGAAGGCACAGGCTATGGGTGCAACAATAGCTAGTAGGTTGGAACGAGTAATTACACCATTATTGGGTTGTGGTGGATGATTTGGGATTGAATCAATTGTCTGAGAGATCAGTGCTTTTGTTTCTGATATTTGCCCATAATATGAGCCAATCTTTCCTGTGCTCACGGCAAAGAAATATATATAATTGTGAGTGAGATTTCCAATAATGAAGCTGTGGGTATTCGGATAGGTTTCTTTTACTATATTTAGTTGTGGTATATTCTTTGGGGGATTTTTGGTGAATTGTTCAGCGGAAATATTTTTTGTGTTTTCCATTGAAGATGAGTAAATTGCAAATCCCACCTTATTATTCCAAGGGCCCTCAGGGTCATCCCATGTAATTTCACCCTTATTGGCGCTTAACAAGAAAACATTGATATGACTGGGTGGACTGTATTTTATTGTCTTTGTGGTGACACTACTGACTGAACTTGTAAACGGTATAATTACTTGAACAGTTATTTTGTATTTCGCTCCAGCATATGGAATGTCAGAAATGAACATTCCTGTAGTAAAGATTCCCTTGATTCTTTTAGTAAATGCTTTTGACCACCCACTTTCATCATCCGTTTCCTCAGTTATATTGACAGCATAAACATAGAATAAAGATGCATTTTTCTTTGGCTGTGTCCAATTGAGATTGATACTATCTGTAGTTTCATTGTAGCATTGAACATGAGTTGGTGGAAAATCTGTGCTGTACTTAGTCGTTTCATATGTGACAGGACTAGGCTGCCCAACAATACCGTCATATGGACTAGGATGCCCTACAATACCTTCATATTTGACAGCGACTACAAATCCATAAGTAGTTCCGGGATTCAATCCATTAACCACAATGATACTTTTGTTAATTTGAATTGACACTTTATATTCGAATTTACATAACGGAATTATGGTGTAGCTTCCGGAAGCTAAATCGCAATACAAGATTAAAGTGCTGTTGTGATAATAATCATATGTATAGTTACTGACGTTTATCTCAAGTGATGTTGTTTCAATAGGAATTATTTTATAAATTCTGGGAATAGGAATAGGAATTCCTCCTGTGAGTGCCCGGAATGCCTCACACTGTGGACCCATGCCATACGAATTAAATGCTACTACATAACAGGTGTAATATTCTCCAGGTCTAAGTTTCTCTATTGTATAGTTTAAGACTACAGATGATAATGTCACATTTACATGAAAGTTATGACCACTACAAACAATTTCGTAATTGGAGTTACTAGACTTCTCTCGTATGGTGTGCCAATATAATGTGATGGATGTGTTGGTGGCAAATGATCTCGTCCGATTTATGAAGATGCACTCCCGAATAATTGCTGTGTCTCCCACAGTAATTTTCACTATATTAGTGAAATTGCTGCTTTCAGCTCGATTTTTTGCACATACCTTGAACTCATATGTTTCATTTTGTTTTGGTAAACTTATATATGTTTGTGTGGTTACTATTGTCATAGATTCCCATTGAAGTTGATCACTCTCTCTGTACAATAGATAATAGTTTGTAATGCGTCCTCTTGGAAACTTTGGAGGATCCCAGGTTGCCTTAACCATGTTAGTTGTGTTATGTAGCATGTAAACCTTAAAGTATTGAGGAGGTGTTGGTTTTCCTTCCCGTGTACGGATTTCAACAGAATGTGATTTCCCTTGATTTGTACCATTAATTATCACAGCAACTGCAAACAGATACGTTGTATCTGGTTGCAGCTTATGAAATTTGTATTCAGTTATGTCCTTTGGCAAATCTTGGCCTACAACAGAAAAGCTTTCGTTTGTAGAATTGTGGTAAAGTATCCTGTAGAAGACTCTATATTTATAGTTACTATGGCCATGTTCATTTATTGGATAATTCCACAATAGAAGTACTGTGTTCCAATCAACTACATATGCATTCAGATTGCTGATGACTATTTTCATGCTACATACTCCAGCATATTCATCACTTCCATCTTTACATTCTGGTCTTCCATTGCAGACTTCACTAAGAGGTATGCATTGCTTGCGATTGAAACATGAGAACTCATTGTGATAATTACAATGTATTACTGGTGGAGGGATATTATCAGTACATCCAGACTCATCTGATCCATCATAACAATCAAATTTCCCATCACAGTGAAATCGTATATCTATACATTGACCATAATTGCACTGGAAAGAGAAGTCATCGCAATTTGGTTGACTTGTCGAATTTTGAGCAGTATTTGAATCACAAAGAGTTGGTGATTCATCAGATCCATTAGCACAGTCTGGATTAGCATCACATACAAATTCAGGGGGAATACAACGTGGTTCTATATCAGATTGACAGTCCCAATAAAGCATTCCACATGGTAATGGGGTGGGAGTAGTTGAAGTATCACAGTTTTTCTCATCAGACCAGTCCAGACAGTCATTAAAGCCATTACAAACCTGGGATAAACTGATACATCTGTCAAGACTCTGACATGAGAATTCATAGGCCGAACAATTATTATTAGTTGTTGAGTTATTAGGAATTGTACAAAATTGCTCATCACTCATGTCAGGACAGTCACTGATGCCATCGCATTGCCATGATCCAGGTATACATATGTCCATATTTGATGCACAGTGGAAAGACATTTCATTTTTACATATATCAAATGGTGGAGTTGGATCTGGTGATATTGTAGTTTGAGATGATCTGCACTCACTAACATTCTCATCACTAAAGTCACCGCAATCATCTGCACCATCACATACCCATAGTAAAGATATACATTTTGAGTTATTGCATGTAAATTGTATACGAGAATTACATTTATGTGTGCAATTCAGCCCTTCCTCATCAGATTTGTCATTGCCACCACAGTCATTTTCTCCATCGCACTTCCAAGTATCTGGGATGCATCTGTGCGTCTTTTCACACTGAAACGTATTATTACCATCACAATTAACAGGTATAGGAGGGTTTGCTGTGGAGCTTGATGCTATTGGTACATTTGGGCAGTTATGTTCATCAGACCCATCATGACAATCATTATCAAAATCACACACGAACCTTTCAGTTATGCATCTGTTATTTGCACATTTAAAGTAACCATCTTTACAAGTTTTGTTTTTACAGTCAATAACCTCATCCAAACCATAGGCACAGTCATTATCACCATCACATCGCCATGCGAATGGAATACATTTCATCATTGATTGCCATGGGTCACTGCTGTTACTTCTAGGGCATCTCCACTCACTGGGCGGACAACATCCTTCTTCATCTGATTCATCTAAGCAATCAAAAGAGTAGTCACATTTTTTTTGCACATCTATACATTCACCATTGGTCTTACATTTAAATTCTGATGGCCTGCAATTTGTAAAATTATCAATAATGTAGCAGAAATCATCCACCAGTTTTTCACCAGATTTACATCCGCATGTTTCATTTTGCTCAGAAAATTGTGCTGTAATCAAATTGTCTGGACAAAAACATTTAGAAGTTGATGAATTTGGAATACAATAATATTGACATCCGCCATTATTTGAACTGCATGCAGATACTTCATTTGTATCATCCTTTGTACCAAGCACCATGTCAAATACCATAGTTGTGTATGGGATTTCTAATCTTTCAATGTCCTCACCACTATAACGATTGGCAGAAAACATTACAGTTGAAGTTGACAATCCCCCAGCTTTGGCAAACCAATAAATTTTGTTGCGGAATACTGACAATGGTGAAGCCATATTCAATTTTGAAGTGTCACTTACTAGTACACCCCTATTTTGTCCATCAAAACCGCTGTATTCTATTCTAATGGCATTTTCAATATTATTAATCCAATATATATGCATTTTATTTGAAACGAGTGAAAATACTGCTCCTATATCATTGGAAATAATTTCTTCACTATTGGTACAGTCCATATCAGAGCGAATAATTTTTCCCCGGCTGCTTGTGATATTCATGTATGCAATAAACATCTTACCCTTGCTTGGAACCAATTCTAAGGAAGTAGGAACATCACTACTGGTATTAATAGTATTAAAATAACTTTTCAGAGTCCTTGGTGCATACTTATATGTAGTCGATGCTACATTGACAGAATAATCAGAACCAGATGCCACGATCCAATATATATTACCAGAAGTTGGGTCATATTTCATATCGACTACAGAACTATCATGTAGTGATACTACTAAATGTCCCCATGGATGTTCAATTTCCGAAAGATTCTGCTTCATTATTGATAATTCAGAAGCCCAAAATATAGTATTTGTTTTATAATCAAAGGCAAGGTTTCGAGAAGATCTTGAAGGTTGATGTATATCCTCATTTGAATTATCAATTAATGTGAGACGATGTAGAAATTGACCATCATTATACAGAAGGAAATAATTTTCTTCTCTTGCTGGACATAATGAGCGAATTGGTAAATACCCACTACCTCTAACTTCAAGACATGTATCACCTTCCACTCTTCGGTAACCTTGTGTAATATTGACGCCAGTACCTTCTGGGCAATGAATTGGATAGTCATCTTCTTTAGTGTGGTCTGGAAGTCGATGGCATTTTCGATTGTGCCCAGACTCATCATAACCAACATCACATTCAAAATCTCCCCTTGTGCATGAACAATTGCGAGTTTCCATTGCATTGTCATAATTTTCCCCATTGTAGCAATGCTCCTTGGATTTGCGTCGCAAATATGCTATATTGCGTCCTAATATGCACCCTGTTCCTTCCCTTTCATCAGATGGTGACCACTTTTTATATTGAGATTCTTTGCAAGGTGGCCCTAACAAGCTAGTTGTGTTAATCTGGATAACTTCCCACTGCTCCAGCCCGATTTGGCTGCCAAACAGTGTAAAAACTGAACTAGCTTCTCCAGGTCGGGATAACAACCCATACATTTCTAAAGCTTTGTCACTTTCAGGAAAGAGCCGAATTTTGTGCCATGTGTCTCCCATATCATAAGAATAATACACAGAATCAGTTTTGCGACCTTTGGGAACTGCTATTATAATGCCTCCATGATCTCCAAAAGAATAGAAATGTGATTGTTTTGCTATTTCTCTCCAGGTATTACCAGCATCAGTAGACAAATATAAATCAGGCTCAATTTTTTTTGTGTTTATGATTATGCCCATAGCCAATATAAAACCAGGTGCAGAATTACTTGATAATATTAAAATATCCTCTTGTACTTTCTGTGAGAGAAGTAAGAAACATTCATTATTCAATTTGCATAATGATTGACCATCACTCCCATATCTGGGTGCTGGTATATTCTGCCATTCTCCACCTTTATCATAAGTGATTAAGCTATGAATGTCAGACTTTCCTGATGTGTGTTGTACTACTGAAGCAATATAAACTCCATTGATTCCTGCCACCTTATGAATATCTGCGAACGTTTCATCAGGTAACCATGGTGAATAATGGGGGCTATAATATACAATGTCATTAAGTGAAAGTGTATATGAAATTCCAGCATATTTTGAAATATACAGATTAGCAGATGTTTGATTGTGTGTTACACATAAAAATACCTGACCCTCTGATGCATCTGCTACATAGTATTCACGTTGAAATCCATATCCTTTCCCTTCAATATCATTGTTAGGCATGGGTACTTCTGCGATTCTAAAAGGGCCTGAATTATGTGAAACCCAAAGTTCTAATTTACCATTGTTGTTCAATTTTGTAGCAAACATAAAATTACCCTTTATCTCAAAAAAGTCTGATACATCTTCCAATACGATTTCAGGTCTAACATAGCCTATAGTTTGGTCAATATCCAAGTTAGTAATTTTAAAAATAGTAGATTTTCCACTTGGTTCTTTTCTTTGTACAAACAGGGAGTACCCCATCCAGGATGTGCTCATAACATGTTCAAAAGAAGGACGCCAATTGAGCCCATTGTTATTACTGATATACAAAGTAGGGGATGCGTCTTGTATATTGTAACCCACAACAAATCGAAATATCTGTGGATCTACTGACAAGAATGTAGGCTTAAAAGGTAGTTTCTTCATTGTAAATATTTGGCCACCATCAAAGGTAATAAAAATGCAGTTGTTTATTTGGTCAGCAAGAATCATAGTATTATGATTGACAGGGTAGAATGTATACACTTTAGCCTCACCTTTCATCATTAGCTTATTCAGAGAATCTTGTATGGAAAGAAACGATTTACCATAGTCACGTGATACGTAGACTTCACTATATCGTATTGATTCTGGAGTGTTGGTCACTGAATTGTAGTTTCTTCCAATGACAAATAGTGATGAACTATCATCCGAATTACCCATCCAATGAACCACCAGTTGCGTAAATGTGCTGTTCAAATTAACAACATGGGTTAAGTGAGGGTCAAACTCAATTTCCACACTTCGCTTGGCTCGTTTAGGTTTGAACTTGCCTACATTATCAGAATGCATTTCTTCAATTTGCTTATTGATAATGATAAGCCCTCTGTCTTCTTCCGTTTTCCCAATTGGGTGTCCATGTAACCGCCTTTGAATTTTCTGCTGTTGATTATTTATATTTATAATTTCATTTTCTGTAAAAGTTGAAGCTCTGGTCCCTCTTAGGGATAGAAGTATCAGAGGTAACAATGTTAGGAACAAAAACCTCATTTTCACGATCTTGGAATCACTTATATAGGGCCTATATATTGCTATATATTGTCCATATATATTTTTATTTCTTATTTCATCTTAATACAGTAATAATAGGCCTACTAACAGACTAATAGCGGTAGGATGTAGGACTAGTATAGATTAGTTACTTGTGGACGCTTCACTACCCTACACTACATCCATAGTTAGTGAGTTAAGTTTATTGACAAATATTTTGAGATTTTAACAGTTACCACAATAACGACATCATAAACACAAATATCGAATATAATATCATATAGGCCTATCAAATATGCAATAAAACATAATATACAACAGTACAATAAACAATAACCTAAACCAAATATCACTTATATTAACATAGGCCTAAACGAGTTTCAAATACACAAAATACTGAAATACGGAAACGATTTTCAGATACACAAAATATGGAAACGATTTTCAAATACACATAATATGGATAGTGGATACCAATGAAAAACTTGATACAAATCTATTACGTGACCCTCAATATGGATACCAATGAAAAACTTTACAAATTTATTACATGACCCTCTGTCTGGACATCTCCACACACACACCCATTTTCTGCAGCAATCCCATGCCATCTAGCAGTTTCAACATTTAAGCGAGTGCTACAAAGTCGGAAAGTCGTGACACTCAATGACAGTGGTAATACGTTGTGTATAAATAGATGGGGGTGTACTGGTCATTTGCTGGTGTAAGAGTGGGGTTGAATGCTAGATATACATACTTTACCTTACCGGTAGTTTACATACATACCGGTATTTTACCTAGATATAGGCCTACATCTGTACATACTGACATACTTTACTTTACATACTATATACATAGGCCTACTTTACTTAATACTTACATTACATACATACATAACATACTACATTCTTATTTTAATAATTTATTTTATTGTATACCGGTATTGCATAGGTCTACTTACATATTACTACCGGTAATACAGTAATATTGTATACATCATGAATTAGCTGATTAGTATATAAATAATATCATGAATAAATTTATAAATAATAGATTTAAATCGCGTACGTATTCTCTAGGCCTAGGCCTATATCATATATTAACCTTACTACTACCGGTATATTTATTTATTTACTCTAGTCAGCTAGTAGCCCTACCGCCGCTACCGGTTCCGGTAGGCCTATATAACTAATTCGATTAGATTTCTTAAAAAGATATTCGGTAAATTGCTATGGGCACAGCACACAGGCAGGCAGTTAAATGATCAAAGTTTGAATAAAGTAAAGTATAAGTCTGTAAGTGGCTCGTCATGGCAGCATGGCCCACGGGCATAGGGCAGTAGGGGAATCATCGACGAAAAAATTGCTTTCAACTGACTGACTGATGTCAGATGTGATGTGATATTACCTAATAAATCTGAGAAAAAAAAGCATGACAAATTAAGGTAAATATTTTAATAGTGACCAAATTTGTAGCCAAAAGTTGGCATTGGCCCATCACGGCAACTTTACTGATGTTTGGTAGTTTAAATGCATTTGAAATATTAAAAGCGGTCCTACGAATTACCCCAAAATACAGAAATACCGGTAGTATAAAACTACTGAACTACCCCAAAATAGTTTAGTATTCAATAGGCCTATGCCTTTCGCCCATTGCTGTACCGTAGGCTCGTAGGCCTATTGCGTATTGACAGATTAAAAGCATTAATTTCGAACTTTCAGGCGACTATTTCAGTAGGCCTATTTCGTAGTTCCGACAACACCGGTAGGCGTAGGCCTACCTCCTGAGATCAACAATTTACATCAATTTATTAGCTAATAATATAATATAAACTTTAAATTAAATAACACAAAATTACATAAATTTGCATAAATTGCACTTTAAAAATGAAAAAGACTTTCTTTGCATAGTGACATTCTAACACCAGTAAGTAAGACAAAACATTTTAGACAAAACTGCAAACTAAATCAATGAATTTAAGCACAAATTTTGCAAAATCAAGGTCTACGTAAGAACATTTTAGAAAAAACTGCAATATACCCTAGTGCCGTAGATGGTAGAGGCTAATGAATTACAGTTAAACAATATCAAGTCACCCCATTTTGAGGGTAAAACGAACTTAGATCCTGCAAGGCCTGACTTTGATGAACTTAGATCTTTCCGAACTTAGGTCCTATCTGGGTGAACTTAGATCCTAACTAGGTGAACTTAGATCCTAATTAGGTGAACTTAGATCCTACCTGGGTGAACTTAGATCCTAACTAGGTGAACTTAGATCCCAATATATGCTATTAAAAAGCCTTTCGTAATCATCATGCTAGTCGCGAAGCGAACTTAGATCACACGTTGAAAGCAAAGCGAACTTAGATCTTAGGTTGACTTAGATCCCAATTTATATAAATTTCTTAGCACACGCTAGAGGAGAAGCGAACTTAGATCCCACGTGTACTGTGCGTTGGCCGCGTTCTATCGATATTGTAGTGTACCTTCTGTACTGTGTTTCATTAAGCATATAAAACTACTTATAATGATCTAATGCAAATAAGTCATACTGTCAGTCATACACTCAAAGTAGTTGCGATCAGTGACTCACCAACAAACTATAATTTGCCAATTAATAGCTAATTCATTGCAATGTATTGGTGGTGGGATCTAAGTTCGCTTCCCTTCAAGCGTTATAATATTTACATTACAGTAAGGTCTGCTGGCCTATGGGAATGACATTTCACATTAACAAAGCACACAGCTACGGTACAGCAATATGCAAGGTGGGATCTAAGTTTCGTATGTTGAGGATCTAAGTTCCTATGGGAAGGATCTAAGTTCGTATGGGAAGGATCTAAGTTCCTATGGGAAGGATCTAAGTTCGTATGGGAAGGATCTAATTTCCTATGGGAAGGTTCTAAGTTCGTATGGGAAGGATCTAAGTTCGTATGGGAAGGATCTATGTTCGTATGGGAAGGATCTAAGTTCGTATGGGAAGGATCTAAGTTCGTATGGGAAGGATCTAAGTTCCTATGGGAAAGATTTAAGTTCGTTCAGGATCTAAGGTGCTCTAGGATCTAAAGCCGGGGAACCCATTTTGAGGCACCCTTTAAAAAAACGGGCGCTGCACCGCCCATACATATGACAGTTTGTAAATTTTTTTTAGGAACATAATATTCAAACTCATCTATTATCATCTACAAAAATAATGTGTCAAAAATTCGACCTATATTTTGACATTAAAAAGACGTAAATTTTTGAGAAATGCATTTTTGGCTCTAGTGTTTACAAATGCGAAGCAATGAAAAAATTTATTTTATTCGAAAATTGTAACATTACTCAACGCCGTTAGTATTAACAGCGAGTTGTTATTTAGCACTTTACAACTTTAGAGGACATTACAGCATTGTATTGTATTGGCCTGTACATTTAGTATTGTATTTGGTGTTATTGTTTACGTGGTAATCCATGACGGCGTTATAGTAATGTCCACTAAGGGGACATTACTTAACGCCGTCATTGGATACCACGTAAACAATAGGTGGAAATTTGCCTGACAGCCAGATAGGCCTACTGCATTACCTACCGGTAGGCGGGGTATAGCTATTAATAACTATTTAATTAATCTACCTAATTCTAATATTAAATAATCTACTTAATGGCTATTTATAGCCAGTCGATATTAATTCGCCGAGATGGGATTTGCGTCTTGTCCCCCCTACCCCCCCCCCGTCTCTAAAGTAGTAGGCTTACTGGGCAGGCTCTGCTATCTTATATCTGTACTGTTTGTGATTGATGGAATTGATGTGAGAGAATAAAAAGTAAATTTATCATTAAATAATTAGTCACCATTATAAAGGATTATGATGTGAAGGGAATGAAAGAGCTGGCACTATCAGCAACAGTTCCAATGCCTTCCATAGAACATTGTATAAACCTCAAATACAGAAATCAAATAGCCAATTAAAGTGAGATGATTGTAGCTCCCAGCGCTGGCATTTCAATAAGATTTCTGTTAATGGAATGGGAGATTATTATAGTCTATTTGTATTTATTCCATAATGCCCACTAATGTCTGAATATAGAATACGAAATGACGTAATCATATCAGCATTAACCTCATTTGTTAATGTGGCGTGCCAAATAGGGGGTACCGATCCGGTACTCTTGACGCGATCGATATCAACCCTCCCCAGTGGAAAATTTTACTCAAATAACGATTACGAGAAAAATCTTCCTTTTATTGTTTTAATTAGAATAACGTACCTGTCGCTGCCATAGGAGTTTCCAGAGGGGGGCAAATAGCGCAAGATGTGGCCACCGCAAGATCCTTGGGGTGTGACATGGCCCAAACGTGAGGCAATCCCCTCCTGGGATGTGCGGTGATGTTGCAAATGTTGCAGCTTTCTGTAGTTGTGTGCCGTTACTGTTTCAGTGATATGGACCTGGAATACCTAGAATATACATCTCTATTCCATATAATGAATTAGGTATGGAATATACAGTAGTAATTCAAAACGTTTGCCCTTCCCCAAGACAGATTCAGGCTACGCCCCTGGCATCGGGGCGTGGTTCTTAGAGGGTCGAGGTGGGTGGGGATAATATAACGGGCGTGGTTCTTAAAAGATCGAGGTGGGTGGGGACAACATATCGGAGCGCGGTTCTTAGAGGGTGGAGGTGGGTGGGGACAACATTACGGGCGTGGTTCTTAGAGGGCGGAGGTGGGTGGGGACAACATATCGGGGCGTGGTTCTTAGAGGGTGGAGGTGGGTGGGGACAACATATCGGGCGTGGTTCTTAGAGGGTGGAGGTGGGTGGGGACAACATAGCGGGGCGTGGTTCTTAGAGGGTGGAGGTGGGTGGAGACAACATATCGGGGCGTGGTTCTTAGAGGGTGGAGGTGGGTGGGGACAACATACCGGCGTGGTTCTTAGAGGGTGGAGGTGGGTGGGGACAACATACCGGCGTGGTTCTTAGAGGGTGGAGGTGGGTGGGGACAACATATCGGGCGTGGTTCTTAGAGGGTGGAGGTGGGTGGGGACAACATAGCGGGGCGTGGTTCTTAGAGGGTGGAGGTGGGTGGAGACAACATATCGGGGCGTGGTTCTTAGAGGGTGGAGGTGGGTGGGGACAACATACCGGCGTGGTTCTTAGAGGGTGGAGGTGGGTGGGGACAACATACCGGCGTGGTTCTTAAAGGGTGGAGGTGGGTGGGGACAACATATCGGGGCGTGGTTCTTAGAGGGTGGAGGTGGGTGGGGACAACATACCGGCGTGGTTCTTAAAGGGTGGAGGTGGGTGGGGACAACATAACGGGCGTGGTTCTTAGAGGGTGGAGGTGGGTGGGGACAACATAACGGGGCGTGGTTCTTAGAAGGTCGAGGTGGGTGGGGACAACATATCGGGGCGTGGTTCTTAGAGGGTGGAGGTGGGTGGGGACACCATACCGGCGTGGTTCTTAAAGGGTGGAGGTGGGTGGGGACAACATATCGGGGCGTGGTTCTTAGAGGGTGGAGGTGGGTGGGGACAACATACCGGCGTGGTTCTTAAAGGGTGGAGGTGGGTGTGGACAACATAGCGGGGCGTGGTTCTTAGAGGGTGGAGGTGGGTGGGGACAACATATCGGGGCGTGGTTCTTAGAGGGTGGAGGTGGGTGGGGACAACATACCGGCGTGGTTCTTAAAGGGTGGAGGTGGGTGGGGACAACATATCGGGGCGTGGTTCTTAGAGGGTGGAGGTGGGTGGGGACAACATACCGGCGTGGTTCTTAAAGGGTGGAGGTGGGTGGGGACAACATAACGGCGTGGTTCTTAGAGGGTGTTGGTGGGTGGGGACAACATAACGGGGCGTGGTTCTCAGAAGGTCGAGGTGGGTGGGGACAACATATCGGGCGTGGTTCTTTGAGGGTCGAGGTGGGTGGGGACATCATAACGGGACGTGGTTCTTATAGGGTGGAGGTGGGTGGGGACAACATATCGGGCGTGGTTCTTAGAGGGTGGAGGTGGGTGGGGACAACATATCGGGCGTGGTTCTTAGAGGATGGAGGTGGGTGGGGACAGCATAACGGGGCGTGGTTCTTATAGGGTGGAGGTGGGTGGGGACAACATATCGGGGCGTGGTTCTTAGAGGGTGGAGGTGGGTGGGGACAACATATCGGGCGTGGTTCTTAGAGGGTGGAGGTGGGTGGGGACAACATATCGGGCGTGGTTCTTAGAGGGTGGAGGTGGGTGGGGACAACATATCGGGCGTGGTTCTTAGAGGGTGGAGGTGGGTGGGGACAACATATCGGGCGTGGTTCTTAGAGGATGGAGGTGGGTGGGGACAGCATAACGGGGCGTGGTTCTTATAGGGTGGAGGTGGGTGGGGACAACATATCGGGCGTGGTTCTTAGAGGGTGGAGGTGGGTGGGGACAACATATCGGGCGTGGTTCTTAGAGGATGGAGGTGGGTGGGGACAGCATAACGGGGCGTGGTTCTTAGGAGGTCGAGGTGGGTGGGGACAACATAACGGGCGTGGTTCTTAGAGGGTGGAGGTGGGTGGGGACAACATATCGGGCGTGGTTCTTAGAGGATGGAGGTGGGTGGGGACAGCATAACGGGGCGTGGTTCTTAGGAGGTCGAGGTGGGTGGGGACATCATAACGGGACGTGGTTCTTATAGGGTGGAGGTGGGTGGGGACAACATATCGGGCGTGGTTCTTAGAGGGTGGAGGTGGGTGGGGACAACATATCGGGCGTGGTTCTTAGAGGATGGAGGTGGGTGGGGACAGCATAACGGGGCGCGGTTCTTAGGAGGTCGGGGTGGGTGGGGACAACATAACGGGCGTGGTTCTTAGAGGGTGGAGGTGGGTGGGGAAAACATAACGGGGCGTGGTTCTTAGAGGGTGGAGGTGGGTGGGGACAACATATCGGGCGTGGTTCTTAGAGGGTGGAGGTGGGTGGGGACAACATAACGGGACGTGGTTCTTATAGGCGAGGCGTGGTTCTTAGAGGGTGGAGGTGGGTGGGGACAACATATCGGGGCGTGGTACTTAGAAGATGGAGGTGGGTGGGGACAACATAACGGGCGTGGTTCTTAGGAGGTCGAGGTGGGTGGGGACATCATATCGGGCGTGGTTCTTAGAGGGTGGAGGTGGGTGGGGACAACATATCGGGGCGTGGTTCTTATAGGGTGGAGGTGGGTGGGGACAACATATCGGGCGTGGTTCTTAGAGGGTGGAGGTGGGTGGGGACAACATAGCGGGGCGTGGTTCTTAAAGGGAAGAGGTGGGTGGGGACAACATATCGGGCGTTGTTCTTAGAGGGTGGAGGTGGGTGGGGACAACATATCGGGGCGTGGTTCTTATAGGGTGGAGGTGGGTGGGGACAACATATCGGGGCGTGGTTCTTAGAGGGTGGAGGTGGGTGGGGACAACATATCGGGGCGTGGTTCTTAGAGGGTGGAGGTGGGTGGGGACAACATATCGGGGCGTGGTTCTTAGAGGGTGGAGGTGGGTGGGGACAACATATCGGGCGTGGTTCTTATAGGGTGGAGGTGGGTGGGGACAACATAGCGGGGCGTGGTTCTTAGAGGGTGGAGGTGGGTGGGGACAACATATCGGGCGTGGTTCTTAGAGGGTGGAGGTGGGTGGGGACAACATATCGGGCGTGGTTCTTAGAGGGTGGATGTGGGTGGGGACAACATTACGGGCGTGGTTCTTAGAGGGTGGAGGTGGTGGGGACAACATAACGGGACGTGGTTCTTATAGGCGGGGCGTGGTTCTTAGAGGGTGGAGGTGGGTAGGGACAACATATCGGGGCGTGGTTCTTAGAAGATGGAGGTGGGTGGGGACAACATATCGGGGCGTGGTTCTTAGAGGGTGGAGGTGGGTGGGGACAACATAGCGGGGCGTGGTTCTTAGAGAGTGTTGGTGGGTGGGGACAACATAGTGGGGCGTGGTTCTTATAGGGTGGAGGTGGGTGGGGACAACATATCGGGGCGTGGTTCTTAGAAGATGGAGGTGGGTGGGGACAACATAACGGGCGTGGTTCTTAGAGGGTGGAGGTGGGTGGGGACAACATAGCGGGGCGTGGTTCTTAGAGGGTGGAGGTGGGTGGGGACAACATATCGGGCGTGGTTCTTAGAGGGTGGAGGTGGGTGGGGACAACATAACGGGACGTGGTTCTTATAGGCGGGGCGTGGTTCTTAGAGGGTGGAGGTGGGTGGGGACAACATATCGGGGCGTAGTTCTTATAGGGTGGAGGTGGGTGGGGACAACATATCGGGGCGTAGTTCTTAGAGGGTGTTGGTGGGTGGGGACAACATAACGGGCGTGGTTCTTATAGGGTGGAGGTGGGTGGGGACAACATATCGGGCGTGGTTCTTAGAGGGTGGAGGTGGGTGGGGACAACATAACGGGACGTGGTTCTTATAGGCGGGGCGTGGTTCTTAGAGGGTGGAGGTGGGTGGGGACAACATATCGGGGCGTAGTTCTTATAGGGTGGAGGTGGGTGGGGACAACATAGCGGGGCGTGGTTCTTAGAGGGTGGAGGTGGGTGGGAACAACATAACGGGCGTGGTTCTTATAGGGTGGAGGTGGGTGGGGACAACATATCGGGCGTGGTTCTTAGAGGGTGGAGGTGGGTGGGGACAACATAACGGGACGTGGTTCTTATAGGCGGGGCGTGGTTCTTAGAGGGTGGAGGTGGGTGGGGACAACATATCGGGGCGTGGTTCTTAGAAGATGGAGGTGGGTGGGGACAACATATCGGGGCGTGGTTCTTAGAGGGTGGAGGTGGGTGGGGACAACATAGCGGGGCGTGGTTCTTAGAAGATGGAGGTGGGTGGGGACAACATATCGGGGCGTAGTTCTTAGAGGGTGGAGGTGGGTGGGGACAACATAACGGGCGTGGTTCTTAGAGGGTGGAGGTGGGTGGGGACAACATAACGGGCGTGGTTCTTATAGGGTGGAGGTGGGTGGGGACAACAAATCGGGGCGTGGTTCTTAGAGGGTGGAGGTGGGTGGGGACAACATATCGGGGCGTGGTTCTTAGAAGATGGAGGTGGGTGGGGACAACATATCGGGGCGTGGTTCTTAGAAGATGGAGGTGGGTGGGGACAACATATCGGGGCGTAGTTCTTAGAGGGTGTTGGTGGGTGGGGACAACATAGCGGGGCGTGGTTCTTAGAGGGTGGAGGTGGGTGGGGACAACATAACGGGCGTGGTTCTTATAGGGTGGAGGTGGGTGGGGACAACATAACGGGCGTGGTTCTTAGAAGGTGGAGGTGGGTGGGGACAACATACCGGCGTAGTTCTTAGGGGGTGGAGGTGGGTGGGGACAACATAACGGGCGTGGTTCTTAAAGGGTGGAGGTGGGTGTGGACAACATATCCGGGCGTGGTTCTTAAAGGGTGGAGGTGGGTGGGGACAACACAACGGGCGTGGTTCTTAGAGGGTGGAGGTGGGTGGGGACAACATAGTGGGGCGTGGTTCTTAGAGGGTGGAGGTGGGTGGGGACAACATAGTGGGGCGTGGTTCTTAGAGGGTGGAGGTGGGTGGGGACAACATAACGGGCGTGGTTCTTAGAGGGTGGAGGTTGGTGGGGACAACATAGCGGGCGTGGTTCTTAGAGGGTCGAGGTGGGTGGGGACATCATAACGGGACGTGGTTCTTAAAGGGTGGAGGTGGGTGGGGACAACATAGTGGGGCGTGGTTCTTAGAGGGTGGAGGTGGGTGGGGACAACATAACGGGCGTGGTTCTTAGAGGGTGGAGGTGGGTGGGGACAACATATCGGGGCGTGGTTCTTAGAGGGTGGAGGTGGGTGGAGACAACATAGTGGGGCGTGGTTCTTATAGGGTGGAGGTGGGTGGAGACAACATAGTGGGGCGTGGTTCTTAGAGGGTGGAGGTGGGTGGGGACAACATATCGGGCGTGGTTCTTATAAGGTGGAGGTGGGTGGAGACAACATAGTGGGCGTGGTTCTTATAGGGTGGAGGTGGGTGGAGACAACATAGTGGGGCGTGGTTCTTAGAGGGTGGAGGTGGGTGGGGACAACATAACGGGCGTGGTTCTTAGAGGGTGGAGGTGGGTGGGGACAACATATCGGGGCGTGGTTCTTATAGGGTGGAGGTGGGTGGAGACAACATAGTGGGGCGTGGTTCTTAGAGGGTGGAGGTGGGTGGGGACAACATATCGGGGCGTGGTTCTTATAGGGTGGAGGTGGGTGGAGACAACATAGTGGGGCGTGGTTCTTAGAGGGTGGAGGTGGGTGGGGACAACATAACGGGCGTGGTTCTTAGAGGGTGGAGGTGGGTGGGGACAACATATCGGGGCGTGGTTCTTAGAGGGTGGAGGTGGGTGGGGATAACATAACGGGCGTGGTTCATAGAAGATCGAGGTGGGTGGGGACAACATATCGGGCGTGGTTCCTAGAGGGTGGATGTGGGTGGGGACAACTTACGGGCGTGGTTCTTAGAGCTAGAGGGCGGAGGTGGGTGTGGACAACATATCCGGGCGTGGTTCTTAAAGGGTGGAGGTGGGTGGGGACAACACAACGGGCGTGGTTCTTAAAGGGTGGAGGTGGGTGGGGACAACACAACGGGCGTGGTTCTTAGAGGGTGGAGGTATGTGGGGACAACATATCGGGCGTGGTTCTTAGAGGGTGGATGTGGGTGGGGACAACATAACGGGCGTGGTTCTTAGAGGGTGGAGGTGGGTGGGGACAACATTACGGGCGTGGTTCTTAGAGCTAGAGGGCGGAGGTGGGTGTGGACAACATATCCGGGCGTGGTTCTTAAAGGGTGGAGGTGGGTGGGGACAACACAACGGGCGTGGTTCTTAAAGGGTGGAGGTGGGTGGGGACAACACAACGGGCGTGGTTCTTAAAGGGTGGAGGTGGGTGGGGACAACACAACGGACGTGGTTCTTAGAGGGTGGAGGTAGGTGGGGACAACATATCGGGCGTGGTTCTTAGAGGGTGGATGTGGGTGGGGACAACATACCGGCGTGGTTCTTAAAGGGTGGAGGTGGGTGGGGACAACATAACGGGCGTGGTTCTTAGAGGGTGGAGGTGGGTGGGGACAACATAACGGCGTGGTTCTTAGAGGGTGTTGGTGGGTGGGGACAACATATCCGGGCGTGGTTCTTAAAGGGTGGAGGTGGGTGGGGACAACACAACGGGCGTGGTTCTTAGAGGGTGGAGGTGGGTGGGGACAACATAGTGGGGCGTGGTTCTTAGAGGGTGGAGGTGGGTGGGGACAACATAGTGGGGCGTGGTTCTTAGAGGGTGGAGGTGGGTGGGGACAACATAACGGGCGTGGTTCTTAGAGGGTGGAGGTTGGTGGGGACAACATAGCGGGCGTGGTTCTTAGAGGGTCGAGGTGGGTGGGGACATCATAACGGGACGTGGTTCTTAAAGGGTGGAGGTGGGTGGGGACAACATAGTGGGGCGTGGTTCTTAGAGGGTGGAGGTGGGTGGGGACAACATAACGGGCGTGGTTCTTAGAGGGTGGAGGTGGGTGGGGACAACATATCGGGGCGTGGTTCTTAGAGGGTGGAGGTGGGTGGAGACAACATAGTGGGGCGTGGTTCTTAGAGGGTGGAGGTGGGTGGGGACAACATATCGGGCGTGGTTCTTATAGGGTGGAGGTGGGTGGAGACAACATAGTGGGGCGTGGTTCTTATAGGGTGGAGGTGGGTGGAGACAACATAGTGGGGCGTGGTTCTTAGAGGGTGGAGGTGGGTGGGGACAACATAACGGGCGTGGTTCTTAGAGGGTGGAGGTGGGTGGGGACAACATATCGGGGCGTGGTTCTTATAGGGTGGAGGTGGGTGGAGACAACATAGTGGGGCGTGGTTCTTAGAGGGTGGAGGTGGGTGGGGACAACATATCGGGGCGTGGTTCTTATAGGGTGGAGGTGGGTGGAGACAACATAGTGGGGCGTGGTTCTTAGAGGGTGGAGGTGGGTGGGGACAACATAACGGGCGTGGTTCTTAGAGGGTGGAGGTGGGTGGGGACAACATATCGGGGCGTGGTTCTTAGAGGGTGGAGGTGGGTGGGGACAACATAACGGGCGTGGTTCATAGAAGATCGAGGTGGGTGGGGACAACATATCGGGCGTGGTTCCTAGAGGGTGGATGTGGGTGGGGACAACTTACGGGCGTGGTTCTTAGAGCTAGAGGGCGGAGGTGGGTGTGGACAACATATCCGGGCGTGGTTCTTAAAGGGTGGAGGTGGGTGGGGACAACACAACGGGCGTGGTTCTTAAAGGGTGGAGGTGGGTGGGGACAACACAACGGGCGTGGTTCTTAGAGGGTGGAGGTATGTGGGGACAACATATCGGGCGTGGTTCTTAGAGGGTGGATGTGGGTGGGGACAACATAACGGGCGTGGTTCTTAGAGGGTGGAGGTGGGTGGGGACAACATTACGGGCGTGGTTCTTAGAGCTAGAGGGCGGAGGTGGGTGTGGACAACATATCCGGGCGTTGTTCTTAAAGGGTGGAGGTGGGTGGGGACAACACAACGGGCGTGGTTCTTAAAGGGTGGAGGTGGGTGGGGACAACACAACGGACGTGGTTCTTAGAGGGTGGAGGTAGGTGGGGACAACATATCGGGCGTGGTTCTTAGAGGGTGGATGTGGGTGGGGACAACATACCGGCGTGGTTCTTAAAGGGTGGAGGTGGGTGGGGACAACATAACGGGCGTGGTTCTTAGAGGGTGGAGGTGGGTGGGGACAACATAACGGCGTGGTTCTTAGAGGGTGTTGGTGGGTGGGGACAACATAACGGGCGTGGTTCTTAGAGGGTGGAGGTGCGTGGGGACAACATATCGGGCGTGGTTCTTAGAAGGTCGAGGTGGGTGGGGACAACATAGCGGGCGTGGTTCTTAGAGGGTCGAGGTGGGTGGGGACATCATAACGGGACGTGGTTCTTAAAGGGTGGAGGTGGGTGGGGACAACATAACGGGCGTGGTTCTTGAGGGTGCAGTCTTATAGGATCTTAGATGGTCTTAGAAGCTGGCTGCTACTTCCATTAAATACTTCCATGCACCGGCACCGACATTCAACGCCACGTTTTGTGTTCTATTGCAATGCCCGTTTAGGTTTTACACGTAATCCCGATAAACGTACAGTACGAAACGAAAACATAGTTTATTTTAAAACGTGATAGCGTTGATTGTGGAAATTCCCCATGGGTTGGTTACGTTTCATATCTAAAATCTGGTTGATTTCAGGACACCATCCGGAGACGTGGCTGCCTTCATGGAGTATCCGGACAGCGTTGATGGCCATAATCGGGTTTATGCCAACTCGGGGCGCAGGGGCGATTGGGGCGTTAGATTATACAACGGATGAGAGACGGGTGCTGGCAAAGAGATCGCAGTAAGTATGAGAGAGATGGATGCAGGTAAAGAGATCGCAGTAAGTAGGGGAGAGATGGATGCTGGTAAAGAGATCGCAGTAAGTAGGGGATAGATGGGTGCTGGTAAAGAGATCTCAGTAAGTAGGGGAGAGATGGGTGCTGGTAAAGAGATCTCAGTAAGTAGGAGAGATATGGATGCTGGTAAAGAGATCGCAGTGAATAGGGGAGAGATGGGTGCTGATAAAGAGATCGCAGTAGGCAGTAAGTAGGAGAGAGATGGGTGCTGGTAAAGAGATCTCAGTAAGTAGGGGAGAGATGGGTGCTGGTAAAGAGATCTCAGTAAGTAGGAGAGATATGGATGCTGGTAAAGAGATCGCAGTGAATAGGGGAGAGATGGGTGCTGATAAAGAGATCGCAGTAGGCAGTAAGTAGGAGAGAGATGGGTGCTGATAAAGAGATCGCAGTAGGCAGTAAGTAGGAGAGAGATGGGTGCTGGTAAAGAGATCTCAGTAAGTAGGAGAGATATGGATGCTGGTAAAGAGATCGCAGTGAATAGAGGAGAGATGGGTGCTGGTAAAGAGATCGCATTAAGTAGAGGAGAGATGGATGCAGGTAAAGAGATCGCAGTAAGTAGGAGAGAGAAGGGTACTGGTAAAGAGATCGCAGTAAGTAGGAGAGAGATGGGTACTGGTAAAGAGATCTCAGTAAGTAGGAGAGAGATGGATGCTGGTAAAGAGATCGCAGTAAGTAGGAGAGATATGGATGCTGGTAAAGAGATGGCAGTAAGTAGGGGAGAGATGGGTGCTGGTAAAGAGATCGCAGTAAATAGAGGAGAGATGGGTGCTGGTAAAGAGATCGCAGTAAGTAGAGGAGAGATGGGTGCTGGTGAAGAGATCGCAGTAAGTAGGAGAGATATGGATGCTGGTAAAGAGATGGCAGTAAGTAGAGGAGAGATGGGTGCTGGTAAAGAGATCGCAGTAAATAGAGGAGAGATGGGTGCTGGTAAAGAGATCGCAGTAAGTAGAGGAGAGATGGATGCTGGTAAAGATATCGCAGTAAGTAGGAGAGATATGGATGCTGGTAAAGAGATCGCAGTAAGTAGGGGAGATATGGATGCAGGTAAAGAGATCGCAGTAAGTAGGAGAGAGATGGATGCTGGTAAAGAGATCGCAGTAAGTAGGAGAGAGATGGATGCTGGTAAAGAGATCGCAGTAAGTAGAGGGGAGATGGGTGCTGGTGAAGAGATCGCAGTAAGTAGAGGAGAGATGGGTGCTGGTAAAGAGGTCGCAGTAAGTAGAGGAGAGATGGGTGCTGGTAAAGAGGTCGCAGTAAGTAGGAGAGAGATGGGTGCTGGTAAAGAGATCGCAGTAAGTAGGAGAGAGATGGATGCTGGTAAAGAGATCGCAGTAAGTAGAGGAGAGATGGGTGCTGGTGAAGAGATCGCAGTAAGTAGAGGAGAGATGGGTGCTGGTAAAGAGGTCGCAGTAAGTAGAGGAGAGATGGGTGCTGGTAAAGAGGTCGCAGTAAGTAGGAGAGAGATGGGTGCTGGTAAAGAGATCGCAGTAAGTAGGAGAGAGATGGGTGCTGGTAAAGAGATCTCAGTAAGTAGGAGGGAGATGGGTGCTGGTAAAGAGATCTCAGTAAGTAGGAGGGAGATGGGTGCTGGTAAAGAGATCTCAGTAAGTAGGAGGGAGATGGGTGCTGATAAAGAGATCGCATTAAGTAGAGGAGAGATGGATGCTGGTAAAGAGATCGCAGTAAGTAGAGGATAGATGGATGCAGGTAAAGAGATCGCAGTAAGTAGGAGAGAGATGGGTGCTGATAAAGAGGTCGCAGTAAGTAGAGGAGAGATGGGTGCTGATGAAGAGATCGCAGTAAGTAGGAGAGAGATGGGTGCAGGTAAAGAGATCGCAGTGAGTAGGAGAGAGATGGATGCTGGTAAAGAGATCTCAGTAAGTAGGAGGGAGATGGGTGCTGGTAAAGAGATCGCAGTAAGTAGGGGAGATATGGGTGCTGATAAAGAGATCGCATTAAGTAGAGGAGAGATGGGTGCTGGTAAAGAGATCGCAGTAAGTAGGGGAGAGATGGATGCAGGTAAAGAGATCGCAGTGAGTAGGAGAGAGATGGATGCAGGTAAAGAGATCGCAGTGAGTAGGTGAGATATGGGTGCTGGTAAATAGATCGCAGTAAGTAGGAGAGAGATGGGTGCTGGTAAAGAGATCGCAGTAAGTAGGGGAGAGATGGGTGCTGGTAAAGAGATCTCAGTAAGTAGGGGAGAGATGGGTGCTGGTAAAGAGGTCGCACTAAGTAGAGGAGAGATGGATGCTGGTAAAGAGATGGCAGTAAGTAGGGGAGAGATGGGTGCTGGTAAAGAGATCGCAGTAAGTAGGGGAGAGATGGGTGCTGGTAAAGAGATCTCAGTAAGTAGGAGAGAGATGGGTGCTGGTAAAGAGATCGCAGTGAGTAGGAGAGAGATGGGTGCTGGTAAAGAGATGGCAGTAAGTAGGGGAGAGATGGGTGCAGGTAAAGAGATGGCAGTAAGTAGGAGAGAGATGGGTGCTGGTAAAGAGATCGCAGTGAGTAGGAGAGAGATGGGTGCTGGTAAAGAGATGGCAGTAAGTAGGAGAGAGATGGGTGCTGGTAAAGAGATCGCAGTGAGTAGGAGAGAGATGGGTGCTGGTAAAGAGATGGCAGTAAGTAGGGGAGAGATGGGTGCTGGTAAAGAGGTCGCACTAAGTAGAGGAGAGATGGATGCTGGTAAAGAGATGGCAGTAAGTAGGGGAGAGATGGGTGCTGGTAAAGAGATCGCAGTAAGTAGGGGAGATATGGGTGCTGATAAAGAGATCGCATTAAGTAGAGGAGAGATGGTGCTGGTAAAGAGATCGCAGTGAGTAGGAGAGAGATGGGTGCTGGTAAAGAGGTCGCAGTAAGTAGAGGAGAGATGGATGCAGGTAAAGAGATCGCAGTAAGTAGGAGATAGAGAGAGATGGGTGCTGGTAAAGAGATCGCAGTGAGTAGGAGAGAGATGGGTGCTGGTAAAGAGATCGCAGTGAGTAGGAGAGAGATGGGTGCTGGTAAAGAGATCGCAGTGAGTAGGAGAGAGATGGGTGCTGGTAAAGAGATGGCAGTAAGTAGGGGAGAGATGGGTGCAGGTAAAGAGATCGCAGTAAGTAGGAGAGAGATGGATGCTGGTAAAGAGATCGCAGTAAGTAGGGGAGATATGGGTGCTGGTAAAGAGATCGCAGTAAGTAGAGGAGAGATGGGTGCTGGTAAAGAGATCGCAGTGAGTAGGAGAGAGATGGGTGCTGGTAAAGAGATCGCAGTGAGTAGGAGAGAGATGGGTGCTGGTAAAGAGATCGCAGTGAGTAGGAGAGAGATGGGTGCTGATAAAGAGATCGCAGTAAGTAGGAGAGAGATGGATGCTGGTAAAGAGATCGCAGTAAGTAGAGGAGAGATGGATGCTGGTAAAGAGATCGCAGTAAGTAGGGGAGATATGGGTGCTGATAAAGAGATCGCATTAAGTAGAGGAGAGATGGATGCAGGTAAAGAGATCGCAGTAAGTAGGAGAGAGATGGATGCTGGTAAAGAGATCGCAGTAAGTAGAGGAGAGATGGGTGCTGGTAAAGAGATGGCAGTAAGTAGGAGGGAGATGGGTGCTGGTAAAGAGATCGCAGTAAGTAGAGGAGAGATGGATGCTGGTAAAGAGATCGCAGTAAGTAGGGGAGATATGGGTGCTGATAAAGAGATCGCATTAAGTAGAGGAGAGATGGATGCAGGTAAAGAGATCGCAGTAAGTAGGAGAGAGATGGATGCTGGTAAAGAGATCGCAGTAAGTAGAGGAGAGATGGATGCAGGTAAAGAGATCGCAGTAAGTAGGAGAGAGATGGATGCTGGTAAAGAGATCGCAGTAAGTAGAGGAGAGATGGGTGCTGGTAAAGAGATCGCAGTAAGTAGAGGAGAGATGGATGCTGGTAAAGAGATCGCAGTAAGTAGGGGAGATATGGGTGCTGATAAAGAGATCGCATTAAGTAGAGGAGAGATGGATGCAGGTAAAGAGATCGCAGTAAGTAGGAGAGAGATGGATGCTGGTAAAGAGATCGCAGTGAGTAGGAGGGAGATGGGTGCTGGTAAAGAGATCGCAGTAAGTAGGGGAGAGATGGGTGCTGGTGAAGAGATCGCAGTAAGTAGGAGAGAGATGGGTGCTGGTAAAGAGATCGCAGTAAGTAGAGGAGAGATGGATGCTGGTAAAGAGATCGCAGTAAGTAGAGGAGAGATGGATGCTGGTAAAGAGATCGCAGTAAGTAGGGGAGATATGGGTGCTGATAAAGAGATCGCATTAAGTAGAGGAGAGATGGATGCAGGTAAAGAGATCGCAGTAAGTAGGAGAGAGATGGATGCTGGTAAAGAGATCTCAGTAAGTAGGAGAGAGATGGATGCTGGTAAAGAGATCGCAGTAAGTAGGAGAGAGATGGATGCTGGTAAAGAGATCGCAGTAAGTAGAGGATAGATGGATGCAGGTAAAGAGATCGCAGTAAGTAGGAGAGAGATGGATGCTGGTAAAGAGATCGCAGTAAGTAGGAGAGAGATGGGTGCTGGTAAAGAGATCGCAGTAAGTAGAGGATAGATGGATGCAGGTAAAGAGATCGCAGTAAGTAGGAGAGAGATGGGTGCTGATAAAGAGATCGCAGTAAGTAGGAGAGAGATGGATGCTGGTAAAAAGATCGCAGTAAGTAGAGGAGAGATGGATGCTGGTAAAGAGATCGCAGTAAGTAGGGGAGATATGGGTGCTGGTAAAGAGGTCGTAGTAAGTAGAGGAGAGATGGATGCAGGTAAAGAGATCGCAGTAAGTAGGAGAGAGATGGATGCTGGTAAAGAGATCGCAGTAAGTAGGAGAGAGATAGGTGCTGGTGAAGAGATTGCAGTGAGTAGATGAGAGATGGGTGCTGGTAAAGAGATCTCAGTAAGTAGGAGAGATATGGATGCTGGTAAAGAGATGGCAGTAAGTAGAGGAGAGATGGATGCAGGTAAAGAGATCGCAGTAAGTAGGAGAGAGATGGATGCTGGTAAAGAGATCGCAGTAAATAGGGGAGAGATGGGTGCTGGTGAAGAGATCGCAGTAAATAGGGGAGAGATGGGTGCTGATAAAGAGATCGCATTAAGTAGAGGAGAGATGGATGCAGGTAAAGAGATCGCAGTAAGTAGGAGAGAGATGGATGCTGGTAAAGAGATCTCAGTAAGTAGGAGAGAGATGGATGCTGGTAAAGAGATCTCAGTAAGTAGGAGAGAGATGGATGCTGGTAAAGAGATCTCAGTAAGTAGGAGAGAGATGGGTGCTGGTAAAGAGATCTCAGTAAGTAGGAGGGAGATGGGTGCTGGTAAAGAGATCTCAGTAAGTAGGAGGGAGATGGGTGCTGATAAAGAGATCGCATTAAGTAGAGGAGAGATGGATGCTGGTAAAGAGATCGCAGTAAGTAGAGGATAGATGGATGCAGGTAAAGAGATCGCAGTAAGTAGGAGAGAGATGGGTGCTGATAAAGAGGTCGCAGTAAGTAGAGGAGAGATGGGTGCTGATGAAGAGATCGCAGTAAGTAGGAGAGAGATGGGTGCAGGTAAAGAGATCGCAGTGAGTAGGAGAGAGATGGATGCTGGTAAAGAGATCTCAGTAAGTAGGAGGGAGATGGGTGCTGGTAAAGAGATCGCAGTAAGTAGGGGAGATATGGGTGCTGATAAAGAGATCGCATTAAGTAGAGGAGAGATGGGTGCTGGTAAAGAGATCGCAGTAAGTAGGGGAGAGATGGATGCAGGTAAAGAGATCGCAGTGAGTAGGAGAGAGATGGATGCAGGTAAAGAGATCGCAGTGAGTAGGTGAGATATGGGTGCTGGTAAATAGATCGCAGTAAGTAGGAGAGAGATGGGTGCTGGTAAAGAGATCGCAGTAAGTAGGGGAGAGATGGGTGCTGGTAAAGAGATCTCAGTAAGTAGGGGAGAGATGGGTGCTGGTAAAGAGGTCGCACTAAGTAGAGGAGAGATGGATGCTGGTAAAGAGATGGCAGTAAGTAGGGGAGAGATGGGTGCTGGTAAAGAGATCGCAGTAAGTAGGGGAGAGATGGGTGCTGGTAAAGAGATCTCAGTAAGTAGGAGAGAGATGGGTGCTGGTAAAGAGATCGCAGTGAGTAGGAGAGAGATGGGTGCTGGTAAAGAGATGGCAGTAAGTAGGGGAGAGATGGGTGCAGGTAAAGAGATGGCAGTAAGTAGGAGAGAGATGGGTGCTGGTAAAGAGATCGCAGTGAGTAGGAGAGAGATGGGTGCTGGTAAAGAGATGGCAGTAAGTAGGAGAGAGATGGGTGCTGGTAAAGAGATCGCAGTGAGTAGGAGAGAGATGGGTGCTGGTAAAGAGATGGCAGTAAGTAGGGGAGAGATGGGTGCTGGTAAAGAGGTCGCACTAAGTAGAGGAGAGATGGATGCTGGTAAAGAGATGGCAGTAAGTAGGGGAGAGATGGGTGCTGGTAAAGAGATCGCAGTAAGTAGGGGAGATATGGGTGCTGATAAAGAGATCGCATTAAGTAGAGGAGAGATGGTGCTGGTAAAGAGATCGCAGTGAGTAGGAGAGAGATGGGTGCTGGTAAAGAGGTCGCAGTAAGTAGAGGAGAGATGGATGCAGGTAAAGAGATCGCAGTAAGTAGGAGATAGAGAGAGATGGGTGCTGGTAAAGAGATCGCAGTGAGTAGGAGAGAGATGGGTGCTGGTAAAGAGATCGCAGTGAGTAGGAGAGAGATGGGTGCTGGTAAAGAGATCGCAGTGAGTAGGAGAGAGATGGGTGCTGGTAAAGAGATGGCAGTAAGTAGGGGAGAGATGGGTGCAGGTAAAGAGATCGCAGTAAGTAGGAGAGAGATGGATGCTGGTAAAGAGATCGCAGTAAGTAGGGGAGATATGGGTGCTGGTAAAGAGATCGCAGTAAGTAGAGGAGAGATGGGTGCTGGTAAAGAGATCGCAGTGAGTAGGAGAGAGATGGGTGCTGGTAAAGAGATCGCAGTGAGTAGGAGAGAGATGGGTGCTGGTAAAGAGATCGCAGTGAGTAGGAGAGAGATGGGTGCTGATAAAGAGATCGCAGTAAGTAGGAGAGAGATGGATGCTGGTAAAGAGATCGCAGTAAGTAGAGGAGAGATGGATGCTGGTAAAGAGATCGCAGTAAGTAGGGGAGATATGGGTGCTGATAAAGAGATCGCATTAAGTAGAGGAGAGATGGATGCAGGTAAAGAGATCGCAGTAAGTAGGAGAGAGATGGATGCTGGTAAAGAGATCGCAGTAAGTAGAGGAGAGATGGGTGCTGGTAAAGAGATGGCAGTAAGTAGGAGGGAGATGGGTGCTGGTAAAGAGATCGCAGTAAGTAGAGGAGAGATGGATGCTGGTAAAGAGATCGCAGTAAGTAGGGGAGATATGGGTGCTGATAAAGAGATCGCATTAAGTAGAGGAGAGATGGATGCAGGTAAAGAGATCGCAGTAAGTAGGAGAGAGATGGATGCTGGTAAAGAGATCGCAGTAAGTAGAGGAGAGATGGATGCAGGTAAAGAGATCGCAGTAAGTAGGAGAGAGATGGATGCTGGTAAAGAGATCGCAGTAAGTAGAGGAGAGATGGGTGCTGGTAAAGAGATCGCAGTAAGTAGAGGAGAGATGGATGCTGGTAAAGAGATCGCAGTAAGTAGGGGAGATATGGGTGCTGATAAAGAGATCGCATTAAGTAGAGGAGAGATGGATGCAGGTAAAGAGATCGCAGTAAGTAGGAGAGAGATGGATGCTGGTAAAGAGATCGCAGTGAGTAGGAGGGAGATGGGTGCTGGTAAAGAGATCGCAGTAAGTAGGGGAGAGATGGGTGCTGGTGAAGAGATCGCAGTAAGAAGGAGAGAGATGGGTGCTGGTAAAGAGATCGCAGTAAGTAGAGGAGAGATGGATGCTGGTAAAGAGATCGCAGTAAGTAGAGGAGAGATGGATGCTGGTAAAGAGATCGCAGTAAGTAGGGGAGATATGGGTGCTGATAAAGAGATCGCATTAAGTAGAGGAGAGATGGATGCAGGTAAAGAGATCGCAGTAAGTAGGAGAGAGATGGATGCTGGTAAAGAGATCTCAGTAAGTAGGAGAGAGATGGATGCTGGTAAAGAGATCGCAGTAAGTAGGAGAGAGATGGATGCTGGTAAAGAGATCGCAGTAAGTAGAGGATAGATGGATGCAGGTAAAGAGATCGCAGTAAGTAGGAGAGAGATGGATGCTGGTAAAGAGATCGCAGTAAGTAGGAGAGAGATGGGTGCTGGTAAAGAGATCGCAGTAAGTAGAGGATAGATGGATGCAGGTAAAGAGATCGCAGTAAGTAGGAGAGAGATGGGTGCTGATAAAGAGATCGCAGTAAGTAGGAGAGAGATGGATGCTGGTAAAAAGATCGCAGTAAGTAGAGGAGAGATGGATGCTGGTAAAGAGATCGCAGTAAGTAGGGGAGATATGGGTGCTGGTAAAGAGGTCGTAGTAAGTAGAGGAGAGATGGATGCAGGTAAAGAGATCGCAGTAAGTAGGAGAGAGATGGATGCTGGTAAAGAGATCGCAGTAAGTAGGAGAGAGATAGGTGCTGGTGAAGAGATTGCAGTGAGTAGATGAGAGATGGGTGCTGGTAAAGAGATCTCAGTAAGTAGGAGAGATATGGATGCTGGTAAAGAGATGGCAGTAAGTAGAGGAGAGATGGATGCAGGTAAAGAGATCGCAGTAAGTAGGAGAGAGATGGATGCTGGTAAAGAGATCGCAGTAAATAGGGGAGAGATGGGTGCTGGTGAAGAGATCGCAGTAAATAGGGGAGAGATGGGTGCTGATAAAGAGATCGCATTAAGTAGAGGAGAGATGGATGCAGGTAAAGAGATCGCAGTAAGTAGGAGAGAGATGGATGCTGGTAAAGAGATCTCAGTAAGTAGGAGAGAGATGGATGCTGGTAAAGAGATCTCAGTAAGTAGGAGAGAGATGGATGCTGGTAAAGAGATCGCAGTAAGTAGGAGAGAGATGGATGCTGGTAAAGAGATCGCAGTAAGTAGAGGATAGATGGATGCAGGTAAAGAGATCGCAGTAAGTAGGAGAGAGATGGGTGCTGGTAAAGAGATGCAGTAAGTAGGGGAGAGATGGGTGCTGGTGAAGAGATCGCAGTAAGTAGGAGAGAGATGGGTGCTGGTAAAGAGATCGCAGTAAGTAGAGGATAGATGGATGCAGGTAAAGAGATCGCAGTAAGTAGGAGAGAGATGGATGCTGGTAAAGAGATCGCAGTAAGTAGGGGAGAGATGGGTGCTGATAAAGAGATCGCATTAAGTAGAGGAGAGATGGATGCAGGTAAAGAGATCGCAGTAAGTAGGAGAGAGATGGATGCTGGTAAAGAGATCTCAGTAAGTAGGAGAGAGATGGATGCTGGTAAAGAGATCGCAGTAAGTAGGAGAGAGATGGATGCTGGTAAAGAGATCGCAGTAAGTAGAGGATAGATGGATGCAGGTAAAGAGATCGCAGTAAGTAGGAGAGAGATTGATGCTGGTAAAGAGATCGCAGTAAGTAGGGGAGAGATGGGTGCTGATAAAGAGATCGCATTAAGTAGAGGAGAGATGGATGCAGGTAAAGAGATCGCAGTAAGTAGGAGAGAGATGGATGCTGGTAAAGAGATCTCAGTAAGTAGGAGAGAGATGGATGCTGGTAAAGAGATCGCAGTAAGTAGGAGAGAGATGGATGCTGGTAAAGAGATCTCAGTAAGTAGGAGAGAGATGGATGCTGGTAAAGAGATCGCAGTAAGTAGGAGAGAGATGGATGCTGGTAAAGAGATCTCAGTAAGTAGGAGAGAGATGGATGCTGGTAAAGAGATCGCAGTAAGTAGGAGAGAGATGGATGCTGGTAAAGAGATCGCAGTAAGTAGAGGATAGATGGATGCAGGTAAAGAGATCGCAGTAAGTAGGAGAGAGATGGATGCTGGTAAAGAGATTGCAGTAAGTAGGGGAGAGATGGGTGCTGATAAAGAGATCGCATTAAGTAGAGGAGATATGGATGCTGGTAAAGAGATCGCAGTAAGTAGAGGATAGATGGATGCAGGTAAAGAGATCGCAGTAAGTAGGAGAGAGATGGATGCTGGTAAAGAGATCGCAGTAAATAGGGGAGAGATGGGTGCTGGTGAAGAGATCGCAGTAAATAGGGGAGAGATGGGTGCTGGTGAAGAGATCGCAGTAAGTAGGAGAGAGATGGATGCAGGTAAAGAGATCGCAGTAAGTAGGAGAGAGATGGGTGCTGGTAAAGAGATCGCAGTGAATAGAGGATAGATGGATGCAGGTAAAGAGATCGCAGTAAGTAGGAGAGAGATGGATGCTGGTAAAGAGATCGCAGTAAGTAGGGGAGAGATGGGTGCTGGTAAAGAGATCGCAGTAAGTAGAGGAGAGATGGGTGCTGGTAAAGAGATCGCAGTAAGTAGGAGAGATATGGGTGCTGGTGAAGATATCGCAGTGAGTAGGGGAGAGATGGATGCTGGTAAAGAGATCGCAGTAAGTAGGAGAGAGATGGGTGCTGGTGAAGAGATCGCAGTAAGTAGAGGATAGATGGATGCAGGTAAAGAGATCGCAGTAAGTAGGAGAGAGATGGATGCTGGTAAAGAGATCGCAGTAAGTAGGAGAGAGATGGGTGCTGGTAAAAGATCGCAGTAAGTAGGGGAGAGATGGGTGCTGGTAAAGAGATCGCAGTAAATAGGGGAGAGATGGGTGCTGGTGAAGAGATCGCAGTAAGTAGAGGATAGATGGATGCAGGTAAAGAGATCTCAGTGAGTAGGAGAGAGATGGATGCAGGTAAAGAGATCGCAGTAAGTAGGAGAGAGATGGGTGCTGGTAAAGAGATCGCAGTAAATAGGGGAGAGATGGGTGCTGGTGAAGAGATCGCAGTAAGTAGAGGATAGATGGATGCAGGTAAAGAGATCGCAGTAAGTAGGAGAGAGATGGGTGCTGGTAAAGAGATGGCAGTAAGTAGGGGAGATATGGGTGCTGGTGAAGATATCGCAGTAAGTAGAGGAGAGATAGGTGCTGGTGAAGAGATCGCAGTAAGTAGGAGAGAGATGGATGCAGGTAAAGAGATCGCAGTAAGTAGGAGAGAGATGGGTGCTGGTAAAGAGATCGCAGTAAATAGGGGAGAGATGGGTGCTGGTGAAGAGATCGCAGTAAGTAGAGGATAGATGGATGCAGGTAAAGAGATCGCAGTAAGTAGGAGAGAGATGGATGCAGGTAAAGAGATCGCAGTAAGTAGGAGAGAGATGGGTGCTGGTAAAGAGATCGCAGTAAGTAGAGGAGAGATGGGTGCTGGTAAAGATATCGCAGTAAGTAGAGGAGAGATGGGTGCTGGTAAAGAGATCGCAGTAAGTAGGAGAGAGATGGGTGCTGGTGAAGAGATCGCAGTAAGTAGAGGATAGATGGATGCAGGTAAAGAGATCGCAGTAAGTAGGAGAGAGATGGGTGCTGGTAAAGAGATGGCAGTAAGTAGGAGAGAGATGGATGCAGGTAAAGAGATCGCAGTAAGTAGGAGAGAGATGGGTGCTGGTAAAGAGATCGCAGTAAATAGGGGAGAGATGGGTGCTGGTAAAGAGATGGCAGTAAGTAGGAGAGAGATGGATGCAGGTAAAGAGATCGCAGTAAGTAGGAGAGAGATGGGTGCTGGTAAAGAGATCGCAGTAAATAGGGGAGAGATGGATGCTGGTAAAGAGATGGCAGTAAGTAGGAGAGAGATGGATGCAGGTAAAGAGATCGCAGTAAGTAGGAGAGAGATGGGTGCTGGTAAAGAGATCGCAGTAAGTAGGAGAGATATGGGTGCTGGTAAAGAGTTCGCAGTAAGTAGGAGAGAGATGGGTGCTGGTGAAGAGATCGCAGTAAGTAGAGGATAGATGGATGCAGGTAAAGAGATCGCAGTAAGTAGGAGAGAGATGGGTGCTGATAAAGAGATCGCAGTAAGTAGGAGAGAGATGGATGCTGGTAAAGAGATCGCAGTAAGTAGAGGAGAGATGGATGCTGGTAAAGAGATCGCAGTAAGTAGGGGAGATATGGGTGCTGATAAAGAGATCGCATTAAGTAGAGGAGAGATGGATGCAGGTAAAGAGATCGCAGTAAGTAGGAGAGAGATGGATGCTGGTAAAGAGATCTCAGTAAGTAGGAGAGAGATGGATGCTGGTAAAGAGATCGCAGTAAGTAGGAGAGAGATGGATGCTGGTAAAGAGATCGCAGTAAGTAGAGGATAGATGGATGCAGGTAAAGAGATCGCAGTAAGTAGGAGAGAGATGGATGCTGGTAAAGAGATCGCAGTAAATAGGGGAGAGATGGGTGCTGGTGAAGAGATCGCAGTAAATAGGGGAGAGATGGGTGCTGGTGAAGAGATCGCAGTAAGTAGGAGAGAGATGGATGCTGGTAAAGAGATCTCAGTAAGTAGGAGAGAGATGGGTGCTGGTAAAGAGGTCGTAGTAAGTAGATGAGAGATGGGTGCTGATAAAGAGATCGCAGTAAGTAGGAGAGATATGGATGCTGGTAAAGAGATCGCAGTAAGTAGGGGAGATATGGGTGCTGATAAAGAGATCGCAGTAAGTAGGAGAGAGATGGATGCTGGTAAAGAGATCTCAGTAAGTAGGGGAGAGATGGGTGCTGGTAAAGAGGTCGCACTAAGTAGAGGAGAGATGGATGCAGGTAAAGAGATCGCAGTAAGTAGGAGAGAGATGGGTGCTGGTGAAGAGATCGCAGTAAGTTGGGGAGAGATGGGTGCTGGTAAAGAGATCGCAGTAAGTAGGAGAGAGATGGGTGCTGGTAAAGAGGTCGTAGTAAGTAGATGAGAGATGGGTGCTGATAAAGAGGTCGTAGTAAGTAGATGAGAGATGGGTGCTGATAAAGAGATCGCAGTAAGTAGGAGAGATATGGATGCTGGTAAAGAGATCGCAGTAAGTAGGGGAGATATGGGTGCTGATAAAGAGATCGCAGTAAGTAGGAGAGAGATGGATGCTGGTAAAGAGATCTCAGTAAGTAGGGGAGAGATGGGTGCTGGTAAAGAGATCTCAGTAAGTAGGGGAGAGATGGGTGCTGGTAAAGAGATCTCAGTAAGTAGGGGAGAGATGGGTGCTGGTAAAGAGATCGCAGTAAGTAGGAGAGAGATGGGTGCTGGTAAAGAGGTCGCAGTAAGTAGGGGAGATATGGGTGCTGATAAAGAGATCGCAGTAAGTAGGAGAGAGATGGATGCTGGTAAAGAGATCTCAGTAAGTAGGGGAGAGATGGGTGCTGGTAAAGAGATCTCAGTAAGTAGGGGAGAGATGGGTGCTGGTAAAGAGATCTCAGTAAGTAGGGGAGAGATGGGTGCTGGTAAAGAGGTCGTAGTAAGTAGATGAGAGATGGGTGCTGATAAAGAGATCGCAGTAAGTAGGAGAGATATGGATGCTGGTAAAGAGATCGCAGTAAGTAGGGGAGATATGGGTGCTGATAAAGAGATCGCAGTAAGTAGGAGAGAGATGGATGCTGGTAAAGAGATCTCAGTAAGTAGGGGAGAGATGGGTGCTGGTAAAGAGATCTCAGTAAGTAGGGGAGAGATGGGTGCTGGTAAAGAGATCGCAGTAAGTAGGAGAGAGATGGGTGCTGGTAAAGAGGTCGCAGTAAGTAGGAGAGAGATGGGTGCTGGTAAAGAGGTCGCACTAAGTAGAGGAGAGAGATGGGTGCTGGTAAAGAGATCGCTGTAAGTAGGAGAGAGATGGATGCTGGTAAAGAGATCGCAGTAAGTAGGAGAGAGATGGATGCAGGTAAAGAGATCTCAGTAAGTAGGAGATAGATGGGTACTGGTAAAGAGATCGCAGTAAGTAGGAGAGATATGGATGCTGGTAAAGAGATCGCAGTAAGTAGATGAGAGATGGATGCTGGTAAAGAGATCGCAGTAAGTAGGGGAGATATGGGTGCTGGTAAAGAGATCTCAGTAAGTAGGGGAGAGATGGGTGCTGGTAAAGAGATCGCAGTAAGTAGGAGAGAGATGGGTGCTGGTAAAGAGGTCGCAGTAAGTAGGAGAGAGATGGGTGCTGGTAAAGAGGTCGCAGTAAGTAGGAGAGAGATGGGTGCTGGTAAAGAGGTCGCAGTAAGTAGGAGAGAGATGGATGCTGGTAAAGAGATCTCAGTAAGTAGGAGGGAGATGGGTGCTGATAAAGAGATCGCAGTAAGTAGAGGAGAGATGGATGCAGGTAAAGAGATCGCAGTAAGTAGGAGAGAGATGGGTGCTGGTAAAGAGGTCGCAGTAAGTAGGAGAGAGATGGGTGCTGGTAAAGAGATCGCAGTAAGTAGGAGAGAGATGGGTGCTGGTAAAGAGGTCGCAGTAAGTAGGAGAGAGATGGATGCTGGTAAAGAGATCTCAGTAAGTAGGAGGGAGATGGGTGCTGATAAAGAGATCGCAGTAAGTAGAGGAGAGATGGATGCAGGTAAAGAGATCGCAGTAAGTAGGAGAGAGATGGATGCTGGTAAAGAGATCGCAGTAAGTAGGAGAGAGATGGATGCTGGTAAAGAGATCGCAGTAAGTAGGAGAGAGATGGGTGCTGGTGAAGAGATCGCAGTAAGTTGGAGAGAGATGGATGCTGGTAAAGAGATCGCAGTAAGTAGGAGAGAGATGGGTGCTGGTGAAGAGATTGCAGTGAGTAGATGAGAGATGGGTGCTGGTAAAGAGATCTCAGTAAGTAGGAGAGATATGGATGCTGGTAAAGAGATGGCAGTAAGTAGAGGAGAGATTGGTGCTGGTAAAGAGATCGCAGTAAGTAGGGGAGAGATGGGTGCTGATAAAGAGATCGCATTAAGTAGAGGAGAGATGGTGCTGGTAAAGATATCGCAGTAAGTAGAGGAGAGATGGATGCTGGTAAAGAGATCGCAGTAAGTAGGAGAGAGATGGGTGCTGGTGAAGAGATCGCAGTAAGTTGGAGAGAGATGGATGCTGGTAAAGAGATCGCAGTAAGTAGGAGAGAGATGGGTGCTGGTGAAGAGATTGCAGTGAGTAGATGAGAGATGGGTGCTGGTAAGGAGATCTCAGTAAGTAGGGGAGAGATGGATGCTGGTAAAGAGATCGCAGTAAGTAGGAGAGAGATGGGTGCTGGTAAAGAGATCTCAGTAAGTAGGGGAGAGATGGGTGCTGGTAAAGAGATCTCAGTAAGTAGGGGAGAGATGGGTGCTGGTGAAGAGATCGCAGTAAGTAGGGGAGAGATGGGTGCTGGTGAAGAGATCGCAGTAAGTAGGGGAGAGATGGGTGCTGGTAAAGATATCGCAGTAAGTAGAGGAGAGATGGGTGCTGGTAAAGAGATCGCAGTAAGTAGGGGAGAGATGGGTGCTGGTGAAGAGATCGCAGTAAGTAGGGGAGAGATGGGTGCTGGTAAAGAGATCGCAGTAAGTAGAGGAGAGATGGGTGCTGGTAAAGATATCGCAGTAAGTAGAGGAGAGATGGGTGCTGGTAAAGAAATCGCAGTAAGTAGGGGAGAGATGGGTGCTGGTGAAGAGATCGCAGTAAGTAGGGGAGAGATCGGTGCTGGTAAAGAGATCGCAGTAAGTAGAGGAGAGATGGGTGCTGGTAAAGATATCGCAGTAAGTAGAGGAGAGATGGATGCTGGTAAAGAGATCGCAGTAAGTAGGAGAGAGATGGGTGCTGGTAAAGAGATCGCAGTGAGTAGAGAGGAGAGATGGATGCTGGTAAAGAGATCGCAGTAAGTAGGAGAGAGATGGGTACTGGTAAAGAGATCGCAGTAAGTAGGAGAGAGATGGATGCTGGTAAAGAGATCTCAGTAAGTAGGGTAGAGATGGGTGCTGGTAAAGAGATCGCAGTAAGTAGGGGAGAGATGGGTGCTGGTGAAGAGATCGCAGTAAGTAGGGGAGAGATGGGTGCTGGTAAAGAGATTGCAGTAAGTAGGAGAGAGATGGGTGCTGGTAAAGAGATCTCAGTAAGTAGGGGAGAGATGGGTGCTGGTAAAGAGATCGCAGTAAGTAGGGGAGAGATGGGTGCTGGTAAAGAGATCGCAGTAAGTAGGAGAGAGATGGGTAATGGTAAATAGATCGCAGTAAGTAGAGGAGAGATGGGTGCTGGTGAAAAGATCGCAGTAAGTAGGAGAGATATGGGTGCTGGTAAAGAGATCGCATTAAGTAGGAGAGAGATGGGTGCTGGTAAAGAGATCGCAGTGAGTAGGAGGGAGATGGGTGCTGGTAAATAGATCGCAGTAAGTAGGAGAGAGATGGGTGCTGGTAAAAAGATCGCAGTAAATAGAGGAGAGATTGGTGCTGGTAAAGAGATCGCAGTAAGTAGGGGAAAGATGGGTGCTGGTAAAGAGATCGCAGTGAGTAGGAGAGAGAGAGAGATGGGTGCTGGTAAAGAGATGGCAGTATGTAGAGGAGAGATGGGTGCTGGTAAAAGAACGCAGTAAGTCGGAGAGAGATGGGAGCTGGTAAAGAGATGGCAGTAAGTAGGGGAGAGATGGGTGCTAGTAAAGAGATCGCAGTGAGTAGGAGAGAGATGGGTGCATGGGTGCTGGTAAAGAGATCGCAGTGAGTAGGAGAGAGAGAGAGATGGGTGCTGGTAAAAGATCGCAGTAAGTCGGAGAGAGATGGGAGCTGGTAAAGAGATGGCAGTAAGTAGAGGAGAGATGGGTGCTGGTAAAAGATCGCAGTAAGTAGGAGAGAGATGGGTGCTGGTAAAGAGATCGCAGTAAGTAGGAGACAGATGCGTGCTGGTAAAGAGATCGCTGTAAGTAGGGGAAAGATGGGTGCTGGTAAAGAGATCGCAGTAAGTAGGAGAGAGATGGATGCTGGTAAAGAGATGGCAGTAAGTAGGAGAGAGATGGATGCTGGTAAAGAGATCGCAGTGAGTAGGAGAGAGATGGGTGCTGGTAAAGAGATCGCAGTAAGTAGGGGAGAGATGGGTGCTGGTGAAGAGATCGCAGTAAGTAGGAGAGAGATGGGTGCTGGTAAAGAGATCGCAGTAAGTAGGAGACAGATGCGTGCTGGTAAAGAGATCACAGTAAGTAGGGGAGAGATGGGTGCAGGTAAAGAGATCGCAGTAAGTAGGAGAGAGATGGATGCTGGTAAAGAGATCACAGTAAGTAGGAGAGAGATGGGTGCTGGTAAAGAGATCGCAGTAAGTAGGAGACAGATGCGTGCTGGTAAAGAGATCACAGTAAGTAGGGGAGAGATGGGTGCTGGTAAAGAGATCGCAGTAAGTAGGAGAGAGATGGGTCCTGGTAAAGAGATGCAGTAAGTAGGGGAGAGATGGGTGCTGGTGAAGAGATCGCAGTAAGTAGGAGAGAGATGGGTGCTGGTAAAGAGATCGCAGTAAGTAGGAGACAGATGCGTGCTGGTAAAGAGATCGCAGTAAGTAGGGGAGAGATGGGTGCTGATAAAGAGATCGCAGTAAGTAGGGGAGAGATGGGTGCTGGTAAAGAGATCGCAGTAAGTAGGAGAGAGATGGGTGCTGGTAAAGAGATCGCAGTAAGTAGGGGAGAGATGGATGCTGGTAAAGAGATCGCAGTAAGTAGAGGAGAGATGGGTGCTGGTGAAGAGATCGCAGTAAGTAGGAGAGAGATGGGTGCTGGTAAAGAGATCGCAGTAAGTAGGAGACAGATGCGTGCTGGTAAAGAGATCGCAGTAAGTAGGGGAGAGATGGATGCTGGTAAAGAGATCGCAGTAAGTAGGGGAGAGATGGGTGCTGGTAAAGAGATCGCAGTAAGTAGGGGAGAGATGGGTGCTGGTAAAGAGATCGCAGTAAGTAGGAGAGATATGGGTGCTGGTAAAGAGATCGCAGTAAGTAGGAGAGAGATGGGTGCTGGTGAAGAGATCGCAGTAAGTAGAGGATAGATGGATGCAGGTAAAGAGATCGCAGTAAGTAGGAGAGAGATGGGTGCTGATAAAGAGATCGCAGTAAGTAGGAGAGAGATGGATGCTGGTAAAGAGATCGCAGTAAGTAGAGGAGAGATGGATGCTGGTAAAGAGATCGCAGTAAGTAGGGGAGATATGGGTGCTGATAAAGAGATCGCATTAAGTAGAGGAGAGATGGATGCAGGTAAAGAGATCGCAGTAAGTAGGAGAGAGATGGATGCTGGTAAAGAGATCTCAGTAAGTAGGAGAGAGATGGATGCTGGTAAAGAGATCGCAGTAAGTAGGAGAGAGATGGATGCTGGTAAAGAGATCGCAGTAAGTAGAGGATAGATGGATGCAGGTAAAGAGATCGCAGTAAGTAGGAGAGAGATGGATGCTGGTAAAGAGATCGCAGTAAATAGGGGAGAGATGGGTGCTGGTGAAGAGATCGCAGTAAATAGGGGAGAGATGGGTGCTGGTGAAGAGATCGCAGTAAGTAGGAGAGAGATGGATGCTGGTAAAGAGATCTCAGTAAGTAGGAGAGAGATGGGTGCTGGTAAAGAGGTCGTAGTAAGTAGATGAGAGATGGGTGCTGATAAAGAGATCGCAGTAAGTAGGAGAGATATGGATGCTGGTAAAGAGATCGCAGTAAGTAGGGGAGATATGGGTGCTGATAAAGAGATCGCAGTAAGTAGGAGAGAGATGGATGCTGGTAAAGAGATCTCAGTAAGTAGGGGAGAGATGGGTGCTGGTAAAGAGGTCGCACTAAGTAGAGGAGAGATGGATGCAGGTAAAGAGATCGCAGTAAGTAGGAGAGAGATGGGTGCTGGTGAAGAGATCGCAGTAAGTTGGGGAGAGATGGGTGCTGGTAAAGAGATCGCAGTAAGTAGGAGAGAGATGGGTGCTGGTAAAGAGGTCGTAGTAAGTAGATGAGAGATGGGTGCTGATAAAGAGGTCGTAGTAAGTAGATGAGAGATGGGTGCTGATAAAGAGATCGCAGTAAGTAGGAGAGATATGGATGCTGGTAAAGAGATCGCAGTAAGTAGGGGAGATATGGGTGCTGATAAAGAGATCGCAGTAAGTAGGAGAGAGATGGATGCTGGTAAAGAGATCTCAGTAAGTAGGGGAGAGATGGGTGCTGGTAAAGAGATCTCAGTAAGTAGGGGAGAGATGGGTGCTGGTAAAGAGATCTCAGTAAGTAGGGGAGAGATGGGTGCTGGTAAAGAGATCGCAGTAAGTAGGAGAGAGATGGGTGCTGGTAAAGAGGTCGCAGTAAGTAGGGGAGATATGGGTGCTGATAAAGAGATCGCAGTAAGTAGGAGAGAGATGGATGCTGGTAAAGAGATCTCAGTAAGTAGGGGAGAGATGGGTGCTGGTAAAGAGATCTCAGTAAGTAGGGGAGAGATGGGTGCTGGTAAAGAGATCTCAGTAAGTAGGGGAGAGATGGGTGCTGGTAAAGAGGTCGTAGTAAGTAGATGAGAGATGGGTGCTGATAAAGAGATCGCAGTAAGTAGGAGAGATATGGATGCTGGTAAAGAGATCGCAGTAAGTAGGGGAGATATGGGTGCTGATAAAGAGATCGCAGTAAGTAGGAGAGAGATGGATGCTGGTAAAGAGATCTCAGTAAGTAGGGGAGAGATGGGTGCTGGTAAAGAGATCTCAGTAAGTAGGGGAGAGATGGGTGCTGGTAAAGAGATCGCAGTAAGTAGGAGAGAGATGGGTGCTGGTAAAGAGGTCGCAGTAAGTAGGAGAGAGATGGGTGCTGGTAAAGAGGTCGCACTAAGTAGAGGAGAGATGGATGCAGGTAAAGAGATCTCAGTAAGTAGGAGATAGATGGGTACTGGTAAAGAGATCGCAGTAAGTAGGAGAGATATGGATGCTGGTAAAGAGATCGCAGTAAGTAGGGGAGATATGGGTGCTGGTAAAGAGATCTCAGTAAGTAGGGGAGAGATGGGTGCTGGTAAAGAGATCGCAGTAAGTAGGAGAGAGATGGGTGCTGGTAAAGAGGTCGCAGTAAGTAGGAGAGAGATGGGTGCTGGTAAAGAGGTCGCAGTAAGTAGGAGAGAGATGGGTGCTGGTAAAGAGGTCGCAGTAAGTAGGAGAGAGATGGATGCTGGTAAAGAGATCTCAGTAAGTAGGAGGGAGATGGGTGCTGATAAAGAGATCGCAGTAAGTAGAGGAGAGATGGATGCAGGTAAAGAGATCGCAGTAAGTAGGAGAGAGATGGGTGCTGGTAAAGAGGTCGCAGTAAGTAGGAGAGAGATGGGTGCTGGTAAAGAGATCGCAGTAAGTAGGAGAGAGATGGGTGCTGGTAAAGAGGTCGCAGTAAGTAGGAGAGAGATGGATGCTGGTAAAGAGATCTCAGTAAGTAGGAGGGAGATGGGTGCTGATAAAGAGATCGCAGTAAGTAGAGGAGAGATGGATGCAGGTAAAGAGATCGCAGTAAGTAGGAGAGAGATGGATGCTGGTAAAGAGATCGCAGTAAGTAGGAGAGAGATGGATGCTGGTAAAGAGATCGCAGTAAGTAGGAGAGAGATGGGTGCTGGTGAAGAGATCGCAGTAAGTTGGAGAGAGATGGATGCTGGTAAAGAGATCGCAGTAAGTAGGAGAGAGATGGGTGCTGGTGAAGAGATTGCAGTGAGTAGATGAGAGATGGGTGCTGGTAAAGAGATCTCAGTAAGTAGGAGAGATATGGATGCTGGTAAAGAGATGGCAGTAAGTAGAGGAGAGATTGGTGCTGGTAAAGAGATCGCAGTAAGTAGGGGAGAGATGGGTGCTGATAAAGAGATCGCATTAAGTAGAGGAGAGATGGTGCTGGTAAAGATATCGCAGTAAGTAGAGGAGAGATGGATGCTGGTAAAGAGATCGCAGTAAGTAGGAGAGAGATGGGTGCTGGTGAAGAGATCGCAGTAAGTTGGAGAGAGATGGATGCTGGTAAAGAGATCGCAGTAAGTAGGAGAGAGATGGGTGCTGGTGAAGAGATTGCAGTGAGTAGATGAGAGATGGGTGCTGGTAAGGAGATCTCAGTAAGTAGGGGAGAGATGGATGCTGGTAAAGAGATCGCAGTAAGTAGGAGAGAGATGGGTGCTGGTAAAGAGATCTCAGTAAGTAGGGGAGAGATGGGTGCTGGTAAAGAGATCTCAGTAAGTAGGGGAGAGATGGGTGCTGGTGAAGAGATCGCAGTAAGTAGGGGAGAGATGGGTGCTGGTGAAGAGATCGCAGTAAGTAGGGGAGAGATGGGTGCTGGTAAAGATATCGCAGTAAGTAGAGGAGAGATGGGTGCTGGTAAAGAGATCGCAGTAAGTAGGGGAGAGATGGGTGCTGGTGAAGAGATCGCAGTAAGTAGGGGAGAGATGGGTGCTGGTAAAGAGATCGCAGTAAGTAGAGGAGAGATGGGTGCTGGTAAAGATATCGCAGTAAGTAGAGGAGAGATGGGTGCTGGTAAAGAAATCGCAGTAAGTAGGGGAGAGATGGGTGCTGGTGAAGAGATCGCAGTAAGTAGGGGAGAGATCGGTGCTGGTAAAGAGATCGCAGTAAGTAGAGGAGAGATGGATGCTGGTAAAGAGATCGCAGTAAGTAGGAGGGAGATGGGTGCTGGTAAAGAGATCGCAGTGAGTAGAGAGGAGAGATGGATGCTGGTAAAGAGATCGCAGTAAGTAGGAGAGAGATGGGTACTGGTAAAGAGATCGCAGTAAGTAGGAGAGAGATGGATGCTGGTAAAGAGATCTCAGTAAGTAGGGGAGAGATGGGTGCTGGTAAAGAGATCGCAGTAAGTAGGAGGGAGATGGGTGCTGGTAAAGAGATCGCAGTGAGTAGAGAGGAGAGATGGATGCTGGTAAAGAGATCGCAGTAAGTAGGAGAGAGATGGGTACTGGTAAAGAGATCGCAGTAAGTAGGAGAGAGATGGATGCTGGTAAAGATATCGCAGTAAGTAGAGGAGAGATGGATGCTGGTAAAGAGATCGCAGTAAGTAGGAGAGAGATGGGTGCTGGTAAAGAGATCGCAGTGAGTAGAGAGGAGAGATGGATGCTGGTAAAGAGATCGCAGTAAGTAGGAGAGAGATGGGTACTGGTAAAGAGATCGCAGTAAGTAGGAGAGAGATGGATGCTGGTAAAGAGATCGCAGTAAGTTGGGGAGAGATGGGTGCTGGTAAAGAGATCGCAGTAAGTAGGGGAGAGATGGGTGCTGGTAAAGAGATCGCAGTAAGTAGGGGAGAGATGGGTGCTGGTGAAGAGATCGCAGTAAGTAGGGGAGAGATGGGTGCTGGTAAAGAGATCGCAGTAAGTAGGAGGGAGATGGGTGCTGGTAAAGAGATCGCAGTGAGTAGAGAGGAGAGATGGATGCTGGTAAAGAGATCGCAGTAAGTAGGAGAGAGATGGGTACTGGTAAAGAGATCGCAGTAAGTAGGAGAGAGATGGATGCTGGTAAAGATATCGCAGTAAGTAGAGGAGAGATGGATGCTGGTAAAGAGATCGCAGTAAGTAGGAGAGAGATGGGTGCTGGTAAAGAGATCGCAGTGAGTAGAGAGGAGAGATGGATGCTGGTAAAGAGATCGCAGTAAGTAGGAGAGAGATGGGTACTGGTAAAGAGATCGCAGTAAGTAGGAGAGAGATGGATGCTGGTAAAGAGATCTCAGTAAGTAGGGGAGAGATGGGTGCTGGTAAAGAGATCGCAGTAAGTAGGGGAGAGATGGGTGCTGGTGAAGAGATCGCAGTAAGTAGGGGAGAGATGGGTGCTGGTAAAGAGATCGCAGTAAGTAGGAGAGAGATGGGTGCTGGTAAAGAGATCTCAGTAAGTAGGGGAGAGATGGGTGCTGGTAAAGAGATCGCAGTAAGTAGGGGAGAGATGGGTGCTGGTAAAGAGATCGCAGTAAGTAGGAGAGAGATGGGTAATGGTAAATAGATCGCAGTAAGTAGAGGAGAGATGGGTGCTGGTGAAAAGATCGCAGTAAGTAGGAGAGATATGGGTGCTGGTAAAGAGATCGCATTAAGTAGGAGAGAGATGGGTGCTGGTAAAGAGATCGCAGTGAGTAGGAGGGAGATGGGTGCTGGTAAATAGATCGCAGTAAGTAGGAGAGAGATGGGTGCTGGTAAAAAGATCGCAGTAAATAGAGGAGAGATTGGTGCTGGTAAAGAGATCGCAGTAAGTAGGGGAAAGATGGGTGCTGGTAAAGAGATCGCAGTGAGTAGGAGAGAGAGAGAGATGGGTGCTGGTAAAGAGATGGCAGTATGTAGAGGAGAGATGGGTGCTGGTAAAAGAACGCAGTAAGTCGGAGAGAGATGGGAGCTGGTAAAGAGATGGCAGTAAGTAGGGGAGAGATGGGTGCTAGTAAAGAGATCGCAGTGAGTAGGAGAGAGATGGGTGCATGGGTGCTGGTAAAGAGATCGCAGTGAGTAGGAGAGAGAGAGAGATGGGTGCTGGTAAAAGATCGCAGTAAGTCGGAGAGAGATGGGAGCTGGTAAAGAGATGGCAGTAAGTAGAGGAGAGATGGGTGCTGGTAAAAGATCGCAGTAAGTAGGAGAGAGATGGGTGCTGGTAAAGAGATCGCAGTAAGTAGGAGACAGATGCGTGCTGGTAAAGAGATCGCTGTAAGTAGGGGAAAGATGGGTGCTGGTAAAGAGATCGCAGTAAGTAGGAGAGAGATGGATGCTGGTAAAGAGATGGCAGTAAGTAGGAGAGAGATGGATGCTGGTAAAGAGATCGCAGTGAGTAGGAGAGAGATGGGTGCTGGTAAAGAGATCGCAGTAAGTAGGGGAGAGATGGGTGCTGGTGAAGAGATCGCAGTAAGTAGGAGAGAGATGGGTGCTGGTAAAGAGATCGCAGTAAGTAGGAGACAGATGCGTGCTGGTAAAGAGATCACAGTAAGTAGGGGAGAGATGGGTGCAGGTAAAGAGATCGCAGTAAGTAGGAGAGAGATGGATGCTGGTAAAGAGATCACAGTAAGTAGGAGAGAGATGGGTGCTGGTAAAGAGATCGCAGTAAGTAGGAGACAGATGCGTGCTGGTAAAGAGATCACAGTAAGTAGGGGAGAGATGGGTGCTGGTAAAGAGATCGCAGTAAGTAGGAGAGAGATGGGTCCTGGTAAAGAGATGCAGTAAGTAGGGGAGAGATGGGTGCTGGTGAAGAGATCGCAGTAAGTAGGAGAGAGATGGGTGCTGGTAAAGAGATCGCAGTAAGTAGGAGACAGATGCGTGCTGGTAAAGAGATCGCAGTAAGTAGGGGAGAGATGGGTGCTGATAAAGAGATCGCAGTAAGTAGGGGAGAGATGGGTGCTGGTAAAGAGATCGCAGTAAGTAGGGGAGAGATGGGTGCTGGTAAAGAGATCGCAGTAAGTAGGGGAGAGATGGATGCTGGTAAAGAGATCGCAGTAAGTAGAGGAGAGATGGGTGCTGGTGAAGAGATCGCAGTAAGTAGGAGAGAGATGGGTGCTGGTAAAGAGATCGCAGTAAGTAGGAGACAGATGCGTGCTGGTAAAAAGATCGCAGTAAGTAGGGGAGAGATGGATGCTGGTAAAGAGATCGCAGTAAGTAGGGGAGAGATGGGTGCTGGTAAAGAGATCGCAGTAAGTAGGGGAGAGATGGATGCTGGTAAAGAGATCGCAGTAAGTAGAGGAGAGATGGGTGCTGGTGAAGAGATCGCAGTAAGTAGGAGAGAGATGGGTGCTGGTAAAGAGATCGCAGTAAGTAGGAGACAGATGCGTGCTGGTAAAGAGATCGCAGTAAGTAGGGGAGAGATGGGTGCTGGTAAAGAGATCGCAGTAAGTAGGGGAGAGATGGGTGCAGGTAAAGAGATCGCAGTAAGTAGGAGAGAGATGGGTGCTGGTAAAGAGATCGCAGTAAGTAGGAGAGAGATGGGTGCTGGTAAAGAGATCGCAGTAAGTAGGAGAGAGATGGGTCCTGGTAAAGAGATCGCAGTAAGTAGGGGAGAGATGGGTGCTGGTGAAGAGATCGCAGTAAGTAGGAGAGAGATGGGTGCTGGTAAAGAGATCGCAGTAAGTAGGAGACAGATGCGTGCTGGTAAAGAGATCGCAGTAAGTAGGGGAGAGATGGGTGCTGATAAAGAGATCGCAGTAAGTAGGGGAGAGATGGGTGCTGGTAAAGAGATCGCAGTAAGTAGAGGAGAGATGGATGCTGGTAAAGAGATCGCAGTAAGTAGATGAGAGATGGGTGCTGGTAAAGAGATCGCAGTAAGTAGAGGAGAGATGGATGCTGGTAAAGAGATCGCAGTAAGTAGATGAGAGATGGGTGCTGGTAAAGAGATCGCAGTAAGTAGAGGAGAGATGGGTGCTGGTAAAGATATCGCAGTAAGTAGGAGAGAGATGGGTGCTGGTGAAGAGATCGCAGTAAATAGGGGAGAGATGGGTGCTGGTGAAAAGATCGCAGTAAGTAGGAGAGATATGGGTGCTGGTAAAGAGATCGCAGTAAGTAGAGGAGAGATGGGTGCTGGTAAAGAGATCGCAGTGAGTAGGAGGGAGATGGGTGCTGGTAAATAGATCGCAGTAAGTAGGAGAGAGATGGGTGCTGGTAAAAAGATCGCAGTAAATAGAGGAGAGATTGGTGCTGGTAAAGAGATCGCAGTAAGTAGGGGAGAGATGGGTGCTGATAAAGAGATCGCAGTAAGTAGGAGAGAGATGGGTGCTGGTAAAGTGATCGCAGTGAGTAGAGAGGAGAGATGGGTGCTGGTAAAGAGATCGCAGTAAGTTGAGGAGAGATGGGTGCTGGTAAAGAGATCGCAGTAAGTTGAGGAGAGATGGGTGCTGGTAAAGAGATCGCAGTAAGTAGAGGAAAGATGGGTGCTGGTAAAGAGATCGCATTAAGTAGATGAGAGATGGGTGCTGGTAAAGAGATCGCAGTAAGTAGAGGAGAGATGGGTGCTGGTAAAGAGATGGCAGTAAGTAGTGGGGGGGAGATGGGTGCTGGTAAAGAGATCGCAGTAAGTAGAGGAAAGATGGGTGCTGGTAAAGAGATCGCAGTAAGTAGATGAGAGATGGGTGCTGATAGAGAGATCGCACTAAGTAGAGGAGAGATGGGTGCTGGTAAAGATATCACAGTAAGTAGAGGAGAGATGGTGCTGGTAAAGATATCGCAGTAAGTAGTTGAGTGATGGGTGCTGGTAAAGAGATGGCAGTAAGTAGAGGAGAGATGGGTGCTGGTGAAGAGATGAGACAGTAAGTAGAGGAGAGATGGGTGCTGGTAAAGAGATGGCAGTAAGTAGAGGAGAGATGGGTGCTGGTAAAGAGATGGCAGTAAGTAGAGGAGAGATGGGTGCTGGTAAAGAGATGGCAGTAAGTAGAGGAGAGATGGGTGCTGGTAAAGAGATCGCAGTGAGTAGGAGGGAGATGGGTGCTGGTAAATAGATCGCAGTGAGTAGGAGAGAGATGGGTGCTGGTAAAAAGATCGCAGTAAATAGAGGAGAGATTGGTGCTGGTAAAGAGATCGCAGTAAGTAGGGGAGAGATGGGTGCTGGTAAAAAGATCGCAGTAAATAGAGGAGAGATGGGTGCTGGTGAAGAGATCGCAGTAAGTAGGGGAAACATGGGTGCTGGTAAAGAGATCGCAGTGAGTGGAGAGAGATGGGTGCTGGTAAAGAGATCGCAGTAAGTAGGAGAGAGACGGGTGCTGGTAAAGAGATCGCAGTAAGTAGGAGAGAGATGGATGCAGGTAAAGAGATCGCAGTAAGTAGGAGAGAGAGAGAGATGGGTGCTGGTAAAGAGATGGCAGTATGTAGAGGAGAGATGGGTGCTGGTAAAAGATCGCAGTAAGTCGGAGAGAGATGGGAGCTGGTAAAGAGATGGCAGTAAGTAGGGGAGAGATGGGTGCTAGTAAAGAGATCGCAGTGAGTAGGAGAGAGATGGGTGCATGGGTGCTGGTAAAGAGATCGCAGTGAGTAGGAGAGAGAGAGGGATGGGTGCTGGTAAAAGATCGCAGTAAGTCGGAGAGAGATGGGAGCTGGTAAAGAGATGGCAGTAAGTAGGAGAGAGATGGGTGCATGGGTGCTGGTAAAGAGATCGCAGTGAGTAGGAGAGAGATGGGTGCATGGGTGCTGGTAAAGAGATCGCAGTGAGTAGGAGAGAGAGAGGGATGGATGCAGGTAAAGAGATCGCAGTAAGTAGGAGAGAGATGGGAGCTGGTAAAGAGATGGCAGTAAGTAGAGGAGAGATGGGTGCTGGTAAAAGATCGCAGTAAGTCGGAGAGAGATGGGAGCTGGTAAAGAGATGGCAGTAAGTAGGGGAGAGATGGGTGCTAGTAAAGAGATCGCAGTGAGTAGGAGAGAGATGGGTGCATGGGTGCTGGTAAAGAGATCGCAGTGAGTAGGAGAGAGAGAGGGATGGGTGCTGGTAAAAGATCGCAGTAAGTCGGAGAGAGATGGGAGCTGGTAAAGAGATGGCAGTAAGTAGAGGAGAGATGGGTGCTGGTAAAATATCGCATTAAGTAGGAGAGAGATGGGTGCTGGTAAAGAGATCGCAGTAAGTAGGAGAGAGATGGGTGCTGGTAAAGAGATCGCAGTAAGTAGGAGACAGATGCGTGCGGGTAAAGAGATCGCTGTAAGTAGGGGAAATATGGGTGCTGGTAAAGAGATCGCAGTAAGTAGGAGAGAGATGGATGCTGGTAAAGAGATGGCAGTAAGTAGGAGAGAGATGGATGCTGGTAAAGAGATCGCAGTGAGTAGGAGAGAGATGGGTGCTGGTAAAGAGATCGCAGTGAGTAGGAGAGAGATGGGTGCATGGGTGCTGGTAAAGAGATCGCAGTGAGTAGGAGAGAGAGAGAGATGGGTGCTGGTAAAGAGATGGCAGTATGTAGAGGAGAGATGGCTGCTGGTAAAAGATCGCAGTAAGTCGGAGAGAGATGGGAGCTGGTAAAGAGATGGCAGTAAGTAGGGGAAAGATGGGTGCTAGTAAAGAGATCGCAGTGAGTAGGAGAGAGATGGGTGCTGGTAAAGAGATCGCAGTAAGTAGAGGAGAGATGGGTGCTGGCAAAGAGATCGCAGTAAGTAGAGGAGAGATGGGTGCTGGTAAAGAGATCGCAGTGAGTAGGAGAGAGAGAGGGATGGGTGCTGGTAAAAGATCGCAGTAAGTCGGAGAGAGATGGGAGCTGGTAAAGAGATGGCAGTAAGTAGAGGAGAGATGGGTGCTGGTAAAATATCGCAGTAAGTAGGAGAGAGATGGATGCTGGTAAAGAGATCGCAGTGAGTAGGAGAGAGATGGGTGCTGGTAAAGAGATCGCATTAAGTAGGAGAGAGATGGGTGCTGGTAAAGAGATCGCAGTAAGTAGAGGAGAGATGGGTGCTGGTGAAGAGATGGCAGTAAGTAGAGGAGAGATGGGTGCTGGCAAAGAGATCGCAGTAAGTAGGGGAGAGATGGATGCTGGTAAAGAGATCGCAGTAAGTAGGAGAGAGATGGGTGCTGGTAAAGAGATCGCAGTAAGTAGGAGAGATATGGATGCTGGTAAAGAGATCGCAGTAAGTAGGGGAGAGATGGGTGCTGGTGAAGAGATCGCAGTAAGTAGGAGAGATAAGGGTGCTGGTGAAGAGATCGCAGTGAGTAGGGGAGAGATGGGTGCTGGTAAAGAGATCGCAGTAAGTAGAGGAGAGATGGGTGCTGGTGAAGAGATCGCAGTAAGTAGGAGAGAGATGGGTGCTGGTAAAGAGATCGCAGTAAGTAGGGGAGAGATGGGTGCTGATAAAGAGATCGCAGTAAGTAGGAGAGAGATGGGTGCTGGTAAAGTGATCGCAGTGAGTAGAGAGGAGAGATGGGTGCTGGTAAAGAGATCGCAGTAAGTAGAGGAGAGATGGGTACTGGTAAAGAGATCGCAGTAAGTAGGAGAGAGATGGGTGCTGGTAAAGATATCGCAGTAAGTAGGGGAGAGATGGGTGCTGGTAAAGAGATCGCAGTAAGTAGGGGAGAGATGGGTGCTGATAAAGAGATCGCAGTGAGTAGGAGAGAGATGGGTGCATGGGTGCTGGTAAAGAGATCGCAGTGAGTAGGAGAGAGAGAGAGATGGGTGCTGGTAAAGAGATGGCAGTATGTAGAGGAGAGATGGCTGCTGGTAAAAGATCGCAGTAAGTCGGAGAGAGATGGGAGCTGGTAAAGAGATGGCAGTAAGTAGGGGAAAGATGGGTGCTAGTAAAGAGATCGCAGTGAGTAGGAGAGAGATGGGTGCTGGTAAAGAGATCGCAGTAAGTAGAGGAGAGATGGGTGCTGGCAAAGAGATCGCAGTAAGTAGAGGAGAGATGGGTGCTGGTAAAGAGATCGCAGTGAGTAGGAGAGAGAGAGGGATGGGTGCTGGTAAAAGATCGCAGTAAGTCGGAGAGAGATGGGAGCTGGTAAAGAGATGGCAGTAAGTAGAGGAGAGATGGGTGCTGGTAAAATATCGCAGTAAGTAGGAGAGAGATGGATGCTGGTAAAGAGATCGCAGTGAGTAGGAGAGAGATGGGTGCTGGTAAAGAGATCGCATTAAGTAGGAGAGAGATGGGTGCTGGTAAAGAGATCGCAGTAAGTAGAGGAGAGATGGGTGCTGGTGAAGAGATGGCAGTAAGTAGAGGAGAGATGGGTGCTGGCAAAGAGATCGCAGTAAGTAGGGGAGAGATGGATGCTGGTAAAGAGATCGCAGTAAGTAGGAGAGAGATGGGTGCTGGTAAAGAGATCGCAGTAAGTAGGAGAGATATGGATGCTGGTAAAGAGATCGCAGTAAGTAGGGGAGAGATGGGTGCTGGTGAAGAGATCGCAGTAAGTAGGAGAGATAAGGGTGCTGGTGAAGAGATCGCAGTGAGTAGGGGAGAGATGGGTGCTGGTAAAGATATCGCAGTAAGTAGAGGAGAGATGGGTGCTGGTGAAGAGATCGCAGTAAGTAGGAGAGAGATGGGTGCTGGTAAAGAGATCGCAGTAAGTAGGGGAGAGATGGGTGCTGATAAAGAGATCGCAGTAAGTAGGAGAGAGATGGGTGCTGGTAAAGTGATCGCAGTGAGTAGAGAGGAGAGATGGGTGCTGGTAAAGAGATCGCAGTAAGTAGAGGAGAGATGGGTACTGGTAAAGAGATCGCAGTAAGTAGGAGAGAGATGGGTGCTGGTAAAGATATCGCAGTAAGTAGGGGAGAGATGGGTGCTGGTAAAGAGATCGCAGTAAGTAGGGGAGAGATGGGTGCTGATAAAGAGATCGCAGTAAGTAGGAGAGAGATGGGTGCTGGTAAAGTGATCGCAGTGAGTAGAGAGGAGAGATGGGTGCTGGTAAAGAGATCGCAGTAAGTAGAGGAGAGATGGGTGCTGGCAAAGAGATCGCAGTGAGTAGGGGAGAGATGGGTGCTGGTGAAGAGATCGCAGTAAGTAGGGGAGAGATGGGTGCTGATAAAGAGATCGCAGTAAGTAGGGGAGAGATGGGTGCTGGTAAAGTGATCGCAGTGAGTAGACAGGAGAGATGGGTGGTGGTAAAGAGATCGCAGTAAGTAGAGGAGAGATGGGTGCTGGCAAAGATATCGCAGTAAGTAGAGGAGAGATGGGTGCTGGTAAAGAGATCGCAGTAAGTAGGGGAGAGATGGGTGCTGATAAAGAGATCGCAGTAAGTAGGAGAGAGATGGGTGCTGGTAAAGTGATCGCAGTTAGTAGAGAGGAGAGATGGGTGCTGGTAAAGAGATCGCAGTAAGTAGAGGAGAGATGGGTGCTGGCAAAGAGATCGCAGTGAGTAGGGGAGAGATGGGTGCTGGTGAAGAGATCGCAGTAAGTAGAGGAGAGATGGGTGCTGGCAAAGAGATCGCAGTAAGTAGGGGAGAGATGGGTGCTGGTGAAGAGATCGCAGTAAGTAGAGGAGAGATGGGTGCTGGCAAAGAGATCGCAGTAAGTAGGGGAGAGATGGGTGCTGGTGAAGAGATCGCAGTAAGTAGGAGAGATAAGGGTGCTGGTAAAGAGATCGCAGTAAGTAGGAGAGATAAGGGTGCTGGTGAAGAGATCGCAGTGAGTAGGGGAGAGATGGGTGCTGGTAAAGAGATCGCAGTAAGTAGAGGAGAGATTGGTGCTGGTAAAGAGATCGCAGTAAGTAGGGGAGAGATGGGTGCTGATAAAGAGATCGCAGTAAGTAGGAGAGAGATGGGTGCTGGTAAAGTGATCGCAGTGAGTAGAGAGGAGAGATGGGTGCTGGTAAAGAGATCGCAGTAAGTAGAGGAGAGATGGGTGCTGGCAAAGAGATCGCAGTAAGTAGGAGAGATATGGGTGCTGGTAAAGAGATCGCAGTAAGTAGAGGAGAGATTGGTGCTGGTAAAGAGATCGCAGTAAGTAGGGGAGAGATGGGTGCTGATAAAGAGATCGCAGTAAGTAGGGGAGAGATGGGTGCTGGTAAAGTGATCGCAGTGAGTAGACAGGAGAGATGGGTGGTGGTAAAGAGATCGCAGTAAGTAGAGGAGAGATGGGTGCTGGCAAAGATATCGCAGTAAGTAGAGGAGAGATGGGTGCTGGTAAAGAGATCGCAGTAAGTAGGGGAGAGATGGGTGCTGGTAAAGTGATCGCAGTGAGTAGAGAGGAGAGATGGGTGCTGGTAAAGAGATCGCAGTAAGTAGAGGAGAGATGGGTGCTGGCAAAGAGATCGCAGTGAGTAGGGGAGAGATGGGTGCTGGTGAAGAGATCGCAGTAAGTAGGGGAGAGATGGGTGCTGATAAAGAGATCGCAGTAAGTAGGGGAGAGATGGGTGCTGGTAAAGTGATCGCAGTGAGTAGACAGGAGAGATGGGTGGTGGTAAAGAGATCGCAGTAAGTAGAGGAGAGATGGGTGCTGGCAAAGATATCGCAGTAAGTAGAGGAGAGATGGGTGCTGGTAAAGAGATCGCAGTAAGTAGGGGAGAGATGGGTGCTGATAAAGAGATCGCAGTAAGTAGGAGAGAGATGGGTGCTGGTAAAGTGATCGCAGTTAGTAGAGAGGAGAGATGGGTGCTGGTAAAGAGATCGCAGTAAGTAGAGGAGAGATGGGTGCTGGCAAAGAGATCGCAGTGAGTAGGGGAGAGATGGGTGCTGGTGAAGAGATCGCAGTAAGTAGAGGAGAGATGGGTGCTGGCAAAGAGATCGCAGTAAGTAGGGGAGAGATGGGTGCTGGTGAAGAGATCGCAGTAAGTAGAGGAGAGATGGGTGCTGGCAAAGAGATCGCAGTAAGTAGGGGAGAGATGGGTGCTGGTGAAGAGATCGCAGTAAGTAGGAGAGATAAGGGTGCTGGTAAAGAGATCGCAGTAAGTAGGAGAGATAAGGGTGCTGGTGAAGAGATCGCAGTGAGTAGGGGAGAGATGGGTGCTGGTAAAGAGATCGCAGTAAGTAGAGGAGAGATTGGTGCTGGTAAAGAGATCGCAGTAAGTAGGGGAGAGATGGGTGCTGATAAAGAGATCGCAGTAAGTAGGAGAGAGATGGGTGCTGGTAAAGTGATCGCAGTGAGTAGAGAGGAGAGATGGGTGCTGGTAAAGAGATCGCAGTAAGTAGAGGAGAGATGGGTGCTGGCAAAGAGATCGCAGTAAGTAGGAGAGATATGGGTGCTGGTAAAGAGATCGCAGTAAGTAGAGGAGAGATTGGTGCTGGTAAAGAGATCGCAGTAAGTAGGGGAGAGATGGGTGCTGATAAAGAGATCGCAGTAAGTAGGGGAGAGATGGGTGCTGGTAAAGTGATCGCAGTGAGTAGACAGGAGAGATGGGTGGTGGTAAAGAGATCGCAGTAAGTAGAGGAGAGATGGGTGCTGGCAAAGATATCGCAGTAAGTAGAGGAGAGATGGGTGCTGGTAAAGAGATCGCAGTAAGTAGGGGAGAGATGGGTGCTGATAAAGAGATCGCAGTAAGTAGGAGAGAGATGGGTGCTGGTAAAGTGATCGCAGTTAGTAGAGAGGAGAGATGGGTGCTGGTAAAGAGATCGCAGTAAGTAGAGGAGAGATGGGTGCTGGCAAAGAGATCGCAGTGAGTAGGGGAGAGATGGGTGCTGGTGAAGAGATCGCAGTAAGTAGAGGAGAGATGGGTGCTGGCAAAGAGATCGCAGTAAGTAGGGGAGAGATGGGTGCTGGTGAAGAGATCGCAGTAAGTAGAGGAGAGATGGGTGCTGGCAAAGAGATCGCAGTAAGTAGGGGAGAGATGGGTGCTGGTGAAGAGATCGCAGTAAGTAGGAGAGATAAGGGTGCTGGTAAAGAGATCGCAGTAAGTAGGAGAGATAAGGGTGCTGGTGAAGAGATCGCAGTGAGTAGGGGAGAGATGGGTGCTGATAAAGAGATCGCAGTAAGTAGGAGAGAGATGGGTGCTGGTAAAGTGATCGCAGTGAGTAGAGAGGAGAGATGGGTGCTGGTAAAGAGATCGCAGTAAGTAGAGGAGAGATGGGTGCTGGCAAAGAGATCGCAGTAAGTAGGAGAGATATGGGTGCTGGTAAAGAGATCGCAGTAAGTAGAGGAGAGATTGGTGCTGGTAAAGAGATCGCAGTAAGTAGGGGAGAGATGGGTGCTGATAAAGAGATCGCAGTAAGTAGGAGAGAGATGGGTGCTGGTAAAGTGATCGCAGTGAGTAGAGAGGAGAGATGGGTGCTGGTAAAGAGATCGCAGTAAGTTGAGGAGAGATGGGTGCTGGTAAAGAGATCGCAGTAAGTTGAGGAGAGATGGGTGCTGGTAAAGAGATCGCAGTAAGTAGAGGAAAGATGGGTGCTGGTAAAGAGATCGCATTAAGTAGATGAGAGATGGGTGCTGGTAAAGAGATCGCAGTAAGTAGAGGAGAGATGGGTGCTGGTAAAGAGATGGCAGTAAGTAGTGGGGGGGAGATGGGTGCTGGTAAAGAGATCGCAGTAAGTAGAGGAAAGATGGGTGCTGGTAAAGAGATCGCAGTAAGTAGATGAGAGATGGGTGCTGATAGAGAGATCGCACTAAGTAGAGGAGAGATGGGTGCTGGTAAAGATATCACAGTAAGTAGAGGAGAGATGGTGCTGGTAAAGATATCGCAGTAAGTAGTGGAGTGATGGGTGCTGGTAAAGAGATGGCAGTAAGTAGAGGAGAGATTGGTGCTGGTAAAGAGATCGCAGTAAGTAGGGGAGAGATGGGTGCTGATAAAGAGATCGCAGTAAGTAGGAGAGAGATGGGTGCTGGTAAAGTGATCGCAGTGAGTAGAGAGGAGAGATGGGTGCTGGTAAAGAGATCGCAGTAAGTAGAGGAGAGATGGGTGCTGGCAAAGAGATCGCAGTAAGTAGGAGAGATATGGGTGCTGGTAAAGAGATCGCAGTAAGTAGAGGAGAGATTGGTGCTGGTAAAGAGATCGCAGTGAGTGGAGAGAGATGGGTGCATGGGTGCTGGTAAAGAGATCGCAGTGAGTAGGAGAGAGATGGGTGCTGGTAAAGAGATTGCAGTGAGTAGATGAGAGATGGGTGCTGGTAAAGAGATCGCATTAAGTAGGAGAGAGATGGATGCTGGTAAAGAGATCGCAGTAAGTAGAGGAGAGATTGGTGCTGGTAAAGAGATCGCAGTAAGTAGGGGAGAGATGGGTGCTGATAAAGAGATCGCAGTAAGTAGGAGAGAGATGGGTGCTGGTAAAGTGATCGCAGTGAGTAGAGAGGAGAGATGGGTGCTGGTAAAGAGATCGCAGTAAGTTGAGGAGAGATGGGTGCTGGTAAAGAGATCGCAGTAAGTTGAGGAGAGATGGGTGCTGGTAAAGAGATCGCAGTAAGTAGAGGAAAGATGGGTGCTGGTAAAGAGATCGCATTAAGTAGATGAGAGATGGGTGCTGGTAAAGAGATCGCAGTAAGTAGAGGAGAGATGGGTGCTGGTAAAGAGATGGCAGTAAGTAGTGGGGGGGAGATGGGTGCTGGTAAAGAGATCGCAGTAAGTAGAGGAAAGATGGGTGCTGGTAAAGAGATCGCAGTAAGTAGATGAGAGATGGGTGCTGATAGAGAGATCGCACTAAGTAGAGGAGAGATGGGTGCTGGTAAAGATATCACAGTAAGTAGAGGAGAGATGGTGCTGGTAAAGATATCGCAGTAAGTAGTGGAGTGATGGGTGCTGGTAAAGAGATGGCAGTAAGTAGAGGAGAGATGGGTGCTGGTGAAGAGATGAGACAGTAAGTAGAGGAGAGATGGGTGCTGGTAAAGAGATGGCAGTAAGTAGAGGAGAGATGGGTGCTGGTAAAGAGATGGCAGTAAGTAGAGGAGAGATGGGTGCTGGTAAAGAGATGGCAGTAAGTAGAGGAGAGATGGGTGCTGGTGAAGAGATCGCACTAAGTAGGAGAGAGATGGGTGTTGGTGAAGAGATCGCAGTAAGTAGGGGAAAGATGGGTGCTGGTAAAGAGATCGCAGTGAGTGGAGAGAGATGGGTGCATGGGTGCTGGTAAAGAGATCGCAGTGAGTAGGAGAGAGATGGGTGCTGGTAAAGAGATTGCAGTGAGTAGATGAGAGATGGGTGCTGGTAAAGAGATCGCATTAAGTAGGAGAGAGATGGATGCTGGTAAAGAGATCGCAGTAAGTAGGAGAGAGATGGGTGCTGGTAAAGAGTTCGCAGTAAGTAGGAGAGAGATGGATGCTGGTAAAGAGATCGCAGTAAGTAGGAGAGAGATGGGTGCTGGTGAAGAGATCGCAGTAAGTAGGAGAGAGATGGGTGCTGGTAAAGAGATCGCTGTAAGTAGGAGAGAGATGGATGCTGGTAAAGAGATGGCAGTAAGTAGGAGAGAGATGGATGCTGGTAAAGAGATCGCAGTAAGTAGGAGAGAGATGGGTGCTGGTGAAGAGATCGCAGTATGTTGGGGAGAGATGGGTGCTGGTAAAGAGATGGCAGTAAGTAGGAGAGAGATGGATGCTGGTAAAGAGATCGCAGTAAGTAGGAGAGAGATGGGTGCTGGTAAAGTGATCGCAGTAAGTAGAGAGGAGAGATGGATGCTGGTAAAGAGATCGCAGTAAGTAGAGGAGAGATGGGTGCTGGCAAAGAGATCGCAGTATGTTGGAGAGATATGGGTGCTGGTAAAGAGATCGCAGTAAGTAGAGGAGAGATTGGTGCTGGTAAAGAGATCGCAGTAAGTAGGAGAGAGATGGGTGCATGGGTGCTGGTAAAGAGATCGCAGTGAGTAGGAGAGAGATGGGTGCTGGTAAAGAGATTGCAGTGAGTAGATGAGAGATGGGTGCTGGTAAAGAGATCGCATTAAGTAGGAGAGAGATGGATGCTGGTAAAGAGATCGCAGTAAGTAGAGGAGAGATTGGTGCTGGTAAAGAGATCGCAGTAAGTAGGGGAGAGATGGGTGCTGATAAAGAGATCGCAGTAAGTAGGAGAGAGATGGGTGCTGGTAAAGTGATCGCAGTGAGTAGAGAGGAGAGATGGGTGCTGGTAAAGAGATCGCAGTAAGTTGAGGAGAGATGGGTGCTGGTAAAGAGATCGCAGTAAGTTGAGGAGAGATGGGTGCTGGTAAAGAGATCGCAGTAAGTAGAGGAAAGATGGGTGCTGGTAAAGAGATCGCATTAAGTAGATGAGAGATGGGTGCTGGTAAAGAGATCGCAGTAAGTAGAGGAGAGATGGGTGCTGGTAAAGAGATGGCAGTAAGTAGTGGGGGGGAGATGGGTGCTGGTAAAGAGATCGCAGTAAGTAGAGGAAAGATGGGTGCTGGTAAAGAGATCGCAGTAAGTAGATGAGAGATGGGTGCTGATAGAGAGATCGCACTAAGTAGAGGAGAGATGGGTGCTGGTAAAGATATCACAGTAAGTAGAGGAGAGATGGTGCTGGTAAAGATATCGCAGTAAGTAGTGGAGTGATGGGTGCTGGTAAAGAGATGGCAGTAAGTAGAGGAGAGATGGGTGCTGGTGAAGAGATGAGACAGTAAGTAGAGGAGAGATGGGTGCTGGTAAAGAGATGGCAGTAAGTAGAGGAGAGATGGGTGCTGGTAAAGAGATGGCAGTAAGTAGAGGAGAGATGGGTGCTGGTAAAGAGATGGCAGTAAGTAGAGGAGAGATGGGTGCTGGTGAACAGATCGCACTAAGTAGGAGAGAGATGGGTGTTGGTGAAGAGATCGCAGTAAGTAGGGGAAAGATGGCTGCTGGTAAAGAGATCGCAGTGAGTGGAGAGAGATGGGTGCATGGGTGCTGGTAAAGAGATCGCAGTGAGTAGGAGAGAGATGGGTGCTGGTAAAGAGATTGCAGTGAGTAGATGAGAGATGGGTGCTGGTAAAGAGATCGCATTAAGTAGGAGAGAGATGGATGCTGGTAAAGAGATCGCAGTAAGTAGGAGAGAGATGGGTGCTGGTAAAGAGTTCGCAGTAAGTAGGAGAGAGATGGATGCTGGTAAAGAGATCGCAGTAAGTAGGAGAGAGATGGGTGCTGGTGAAGAGATCGCAGTAAGTAGGAGAGAGATGGGTGCTGGTAAAGAGATCGCTGTAAGTAGGAGAGAGATGGATGCTGGTAAAGAGATGGCAGTAAGTAGGAGAGAGATGGATGCTGGTAAAGAGATCGCAGTAAGTAGGAGAGAGATGGGTGCTGGTGAAGAGATCGCAGTATGTTGGGGAGAGATGGGTGCTGGTAAAGAGATGGCAGTAAGTAGGAGAGAGATGGATGCTGGTAAAGAGATCGCAGTAAGTAGGAGAGAGATGGGTGCTGGTAAAGAGATCGCAGTAAGTAGGAGGAGAGATGGATGCTGGTAAAGAGATCGCAGTAAGTAGGAGGAGAGATGGGTGCTGGCGAAGAGATCGCAGTATGTTGGGGAGAGATGGGTGCTGGTAAAGAGATCGCAGTAAGTAGGAGAGAGATGGATGCTGGTAAAGAGATCGCAGTAAGTAGGAGAGAGATGGGTGCTGGTGAAAGAGATCGCAGTAAGTAGGAGAGAGATGGGTGCTGGTGAAGAGATCGCAGTAAGTTGGGGAGAGATGGGTACTGGTAAAGAGATCGCAGTAAGTAGGAGAGAGATGGGTGCTGGTAAAGAGATCGCAGTAAGTAGGGGAGAGATGGGTGCTGGTAAAGAGATCGCAGTAAGTAGGAGGAGAGATGGATGCTGGTAAAGAGATCGCAGTAAGTAGGAGAGAGATGGGTGCTGGTAAAGAGATCGCAGTAAGTAGGAGGAGAGATGGGTGCTGGTAAAGAGATCGCAGTAAGTAGGAGAGAGATGGGTGCTGGTAAAGAGATCGCAGTAAGTAGGAGAGAGATGGGTGCTGGTAAAGAGATCGCAGTGAGTAGGAGAGAGATGGGTGCTGGTAAAGAGATGGCAGTAAGTAGAGGAGAGATGGGTGCTGGTAAAGAGATCGCAGTAAGTAGGAGAGAGATGGGTGCTGGTAAAGAGATCGCAGTGAGTAGAGAGGAGAGATGGGTGCTGGTAAAGAGATGGCAGTAAGTAGGAGAGATATGGGTGCTGGTAAAGAGATCGCAGTAAGTAGGGGAGAGATGGATGCTGGTAAAGAGATCGCAGTAAGTAGGAGAGAGATGGGTGCTGGTAAAGAGATCTCAGTAAGTAGGGGAGAGATGGGTGCTGGTGAAGAGATCGCAGTAAGTAGGGGAGAGATGGATGCTGGTAAAGAGATCGCAGTAAGTAGGAGAGAGATGGGTGCTGGTAAAGAGATCGCAGTAAGTAGGGGAGAGATGGGTGCTGGTGAAGAGATCGCAGTAAGTTGGGGAGAGATGGGTGCTGGTAAAGAGATCGCAGTAAGTAGGAGAGAGATGGGTGCTGGTAAAGAGATCGCAGTAAGTAGGAGAGAGATGGGTGCTGGTGAAGAGATCGCAGTAAGTAGGAGGAGAGATGGGTGCTGGTGAAGAGATCGCAGTAAGTTGGGGAGAGATGGGTGCTGGTAAAGAGATGGCAGTAAGTAGGAGAGAGATGGGTGCTGGTAAAGAGATCGCAGTAAGTAGGGGAGAGATGGGTGCTGGTAAAGAGATCGCAGTAAGTAGGAGAGAGATGGGTGCTGGTGAAGAGATCGCAGTAAGTAGGGGAGAGATGGGTGCTGGTAAAGAGATCGCAGTAAGTAGGAGAGAGATGGGTGCTGGTAAAGAGATCTCAGTAAGTAGGGGAGAGATGGGTGCTGGTAAAGAGATCGCAGTAAGTAGGAGAGAGATGGATGCTGGTAAAGAGATCGCAGTAAGTAGGAGAGAGATGGGTGCTGGTAAAGAGATCGCAGTAAGTAGGAGAGAGATGGGTGCTGGTAAAGAGATCGATACCAAGATTAAACCTTCCTTCTCTACAAGGACGTTGTACATTTCCCATTAAGAGTTAAACGTTTCTTTTTCTAGGGACTGGGTCTGCTCCAACCCATTAATAGTTAAACGTTTCCTTTTCTAGGGACTGGGTCTGCTCCAACCCACTAACAGTTAAACGTTTCCTTTTCTAGGGACTGGGTCTGCTCCAACCCATTAATAGTTAAACGTTTCCTTTTCTAGGGACTGGGTCTGCTCCAACCCATTAATAGTTAAACGTTTCCTTTTCTAGGGACTGGGTCTGCTCCAACCCATTAACAGTTAAACGTTTCCTTTTCTAGGGACTGGGTCTGCTCCAACTGCGGTAAGATAGCTGATCTACTTCTACCCGAAGACGTCGATGAAACTCGCTCGCAGAGGGACACCGAGATTCGTGAACTCGCATCCCAGATATCCTTTCACAAACCGCCTGATGTGAAAACCGACGTGTCCCCGGATAGTGGATCAGTTCCAACGCCACAGCATACAGGTTGTTAAAATGCCTAGGCAATTGTATGTGCGCATTTAATAGGTAATGTATGGTAATATGTGTGTATAACCATCCAATATCTCAAAAACT
>JAUCBJ010004353.1:0-106004 GCA_032718475.1 Nemertoderma westbladi | reverse complement strand
TTTTTGATAGAGCTACCCAAGCCATTGCTTTCCTAACTTCTATGTCCTTTTTGCTACTCTCTATCCATGATCCAAGGTACTGGAAGTCGTCGACCTTCCTTAGTTGATTATTATCAATGGTTGTCAAGTTTCAATCAACATTAAAGGTCATGAATTCGGTCTTGGTAGCATTTATATGCAATCCAACCTCCTTAGCAGCCCTCTCCACTTTATTTAGTAGAAGCTGTGCATCTGCTAGCGTATTAGAGAGCAGGGCGATGTCATCCGCAAAGTCGGTGTCTGTGACTGTAGTTGCCGGATATCTACTACTTCTGCGTTCTTGAAGTGTGAATCCCAGGTCTTCACCCTTTGTGGCCGTCCTCATTGCGTAACCCGGCACAATTACAAATAGTAATGGTGCTAATGTGTCACCTTGCAGTACGCCAGCCAGGATTGAGAAAAACTCAGTTTCACCATCTGGTGAGAGTACCTGCGCTTCTGTGTCACAATATAACAATCCAATGCCAGCAACAATTACTTCTGGTATTCCATAAGCTCTTAGGATTTCCAGAATTTTACCTCTATGGATAGGAGTCGAATGCCTTCTTGAAGTCCACAAAAGTCATGACTGCGGGGAGATTCATTGACTTAATTCCTTCAATCAGTCTCAGTAGTGCAAGTATCTGAGCTATTGTTGATCTACTTGGTCGAAATCCGTTTTGGCTCTTACGCAGTAGTTTCTCTATGTGAGGCCTAATCCTATATAGAATCATTTTATTGTATATTTTGGCAGCTACCATAAGCAGACAGATCCCACGATAGTTTGTTGGTATGCCGAGGTCTCCTTTCTTGGGAAAGGCTTTAGTTGACCTTTAGTCCAAATTGGTGGTGGCTTTTCCCCTTTTAACTTCCTGTTGCAAACATTCAATAATGGTCTGTTTAGCACTCTGGTTTTCCATACCTCATACCTCCACTGGGATTTCATCTAATCCACTCGCTTTATTATTGGACATGCTTTTAATGCTTCTTTGGAGTTCGGCAGGTGTGAAGTACCCTGTTTTATAGGTAGTGTCTTAGATAGATAGATAGATTTATTTATACATTATATAAAATAACAAGAACAAATACACCAAACAATGTACCGGTATAAAGGTATTGTCCAACATAACATATAGGATTACCCCTAAAGCTTTGCAGCTTATTTCCAAGGGGGTCCTTTATGTTACTTGGTTACAAATACAATATTACACTACGCTAACCTAAAACCAATATAAAACGTAATTACACTATGTACATGTACAACTTTTACCGAGAGCGTGACAATGCGCGACTCAACGATAAATATGTAATGTACAGAACAATTTATTATAAAACGTAATTACAGTATAAATAGTAAATAATTAATAAACTAATAACTTACTGTAGAACTATTGTACCTATTTTACATTGCACACGGAGGTGAGATTTAACTGCAGATTTAAAAGAATGTTGATTATTTAGGTTTTTAATTTCATTAGGCAGAGCGTTCCAATTTTTAATGCCGTTAAAAAAGAAAGTATCAGATTCAAAGGATTTACAATTCGGGAGGTAGAAGTTTGAAGCACTAGCTCTGGTACTTTAAGAGTGTGTATCACGTACTCTGTTGAATTGTTGTTTTAGGTAATTGGGACATTTACCATTATACACTTTATGCACATGGTTAAGGCGTAGCTGCTTAACTCTACTATATCTAAGTTAAGTAGTCCAGATTCAGAAAAGTCATCTGGAGTTAGGTGGTGCCTAGGTTTGTAGTCTTTAATAAATCGTACTACTTTATTCTGAGCTACTTGTATTTTACATTTAAGCTGTTTGGTTAAGCCTTCATACCAAGAAGAGCATGCATAGTCCATGTGACACTGTATTAAAGAAGAGCAAAGTAACTTGCGGGAGTCGGTGTTCAAACTATTTTTATTTATGTATAGAAACCTAAGCCTACTGTTAACTTTCGAGAAAATGTTTTTCACTGTACTTTCTCCTGATAAGCAGTTATCCAATGTGGCGCCTAAATATTTAACTTCCTTTTTATTTTCAATCTTATGTCCATTACTAGTGACTTCATCAAACTTAGTTACCTTCTTTAACTTTCTTTTGGAACCAAACAAAATACTTTCAGTTTTACCGTAGTGAATGGATAGCTTATTATCAACCAACCACTCATTACAGGATTCTAGAACTGCACTTAACTTTTTGGAAATATGGATAGGATCTTTATGAGAGAAAATAAGAGCACTGTCGTCGGCATATAAAATGAGTTTAAAATCGGGATCTATACTACTTATCATATCATTTACATAGCATACAAAAAGCAGAGGACCTAATATACTACCTTGCGGTACACCACAGGTAATCTCTTGTACAGTAGACTGCGATTTGCTAATGACTACAGTTTGACCTCTGTCTGACAGGTAGGACTTGAACCAGTCTATAGAACCTATACCCATCAGGCCTAACTTACCAAGCAGAATTTCGTGATCTACAGTATCGAAAGCCTTTTGTCGGCCCAACATTACCATACCAGTATATAAACCAATCGCGTTATTACATCTAATTGTATCAGTTAAGTTAATAAGGCAGGTGTCTGTAGAATATGATTTACGAAAACCGGACTGAAGTTCATAGATCAGATTTAGCCTACTAAGATGTGCTTCCAGCTGTAGAAAAACAGAACGTTCTAGAATTTTAGATACAATACTTAAGATACTAACAGGTCTGTAATTACAGGGTTCTACTTTACTATTCTTTTTATACAGAGGAACAACCTTAGCTAATTTCAGTTCGTCTGGTACTACATTATCTACAATAGAGTAATTAATAATAAAAGTAATAGGCACTTTAAGTACTTCAGCGCCATCCTTAAGAAAACGGGCAGGTATTAGGTCTAGACCGGTACTTTTTGAGGCTGATAGGCTAAGTAGATTTTGAAAAACCAAATCCTCAGAAACGGGTTTTAAAAATAACTTTTCTGAATTTTGTAACTTTTCTAAATAAAAATTATTTAGAGTTTCGGACCCTATACTATAATTATTACTTGATAACGGTAACTTCTTAACTAAATTAGAGGCAACATTAGTAAAATAATTATTAAATAAATTACTAACTAGAGTATGAATCAGCTCACCGTTATCTTGCAGAACAATATTCGATTTAGATTTTAAGGTTTTTATAACCTAAAGATTTTAGGGTATCCCATTGACTTTTAGGATTATCTTTATTCTCACTTATTTTGTTGTACAAATATTCAGATTTAGCTTTTTTTATTTCCCGTTGGACAAGGTTTCTATATTTGCAGTAATTATTATAATCAGCTAAAATTGTGATTTTTTTATTATTTTTATTTTATTTTTATTTATTATTTAAAATTTTTTATTGTATGTTATCTTTGTATAAATTTTTTAAACTACATAGCTAGTTATTGTTTCCTTTTAAAAAAAATGTTCTAGAGCATATTATCTATTAATTTAATATAAAAATTGTGTTCTGGAACAAATATTATTTGTTCTAGAACAAAAAAAAAACAAAAAAACTAGCTAATTTGTAAATTTTGTTAATTTTTTATTCTGTGTTATCTTTGTATTATCACATATTTAATAAATATCACTGCTACAATGAAACTTTATAGTTGTTAGTAATTGTTTTTAACACTTACTAATCAAATAAAAAACACCACAAAATAACATTTTTTGTAATGTTCTAGAACAAAAAATATTTGTTCTAGAACATTACTTTTTACAAAAATGAATAGACGAAATGTTCTAGAACATAAAAAAATAAAATAATAAAAAATAGCTTTGATAACTTCAAAAATACCTAATTAATTAATTTTGTTCTAGAACAACAATTATTTGTTCTAGAACAAAATTAATAAAAAAATGAATAGACAATATATTCTAGAACATTAAAAAAAGTAACATAAACCTGCTAGTATAAAAAATTTGAGGGGGGGTGTGCACAAAACACACTAGTACCAACCCCCTCTGAATCTTAATGAAATTGAGTGGAATATTAGCATTCGGAAGTGGCAAGTTGTATCGTCGTCTCGAGGCTATTTAATTGCTAAACAATCTACTGTAGAACACTAACTAAAAAATAATGTAACAAAAACTGTGTCCTAATAGCAGATAGAGGGGGGGGGGGGGGGGGGGGGGGGGACTGGACGCAATAAAAATTCATCCCTCTCCAGGGGAAATTGGACGCAAATAACAGTTGATTACTCTCAAAAGTAAAGCTGTAACCTGTTCCATTGTGTTTAGTTTATTGTTTTGGTTAAAATAACATGCCACTGTAACCTGCTCCTTTCCCTAAATTGAGAATTTAACATTGAGGCGGGATATTAATTCGTCAAGGCTGGTTTTGCGTCCAGTTTCCCCCTGTCTCCCTAATAGATAGTAATTAAATAGACTCAATAAAACACTTTTCAAACGCTTGTAGTTAATTAAGGGTTGAAAGCAAAAATAAATATTCTGACGCGTTAATTGGTGGCCAAGTCACTGAATTAAGACACAATATTTCCAGGAGATGGCGTAGGTACGCACCAACGAAGTGGAACTGGCATTTACCAATAATATATAAAAATAGCTCTTAAAATAAGTTGTTTCAAAATTAGAATACTTGACTATTGAAATGAATCATAAAGAAATGTTCTAGAAGACTTTTATTATAAAATCCTTCAAATAGATGAAAAATGATTTTCAAAACGTGTGCCTACTAAATTTAGTAGGTAGAATGCAGCATGTATATTTAGTAGGTTATGTTTGGCGTAAACATTTATACATATTTACACTACCAGTCCGGTAAGGTTAGGGAACAATTTTTAAGTTTGAGACGATGTTTAAACTATCATACAGGATAGGCCTACAGCAAACAACCAATAATAGAGATTACAAAACATAATAATGGACTAGGATGCCCCAGGAGATTAAGTCTAAATACAAGGGCACGAGCAGCACAGAATGGAATTTAATGAAAAAAAAAACTATGAAGTAATCAAATGATTTGTGCAGTACCAGTAATTTTAGTTAAATTTGGGAAAAAATTCAAAGTCATAGAATTATAATAAAATTTATGGCCGTATTGGTGGGAGGCCCCTCTTGGTGGGTGGCCCAGGGCCCGGGCCCATGCCCCCACCCCCCCCCCCCCCCCCCCCCCCCCTTAATCCGGCCCTGCAATTTATTTAAAGCCGTGATAATTATTAGCCATGTTTTGCACATATTTTTATTCCAAAATTGTAACATTACTCAACGCCGTTAGTATTCTCTATTAACAGCGAGATGTTATTTAGCACTTTACAACCTTAGAGAACATTACAGCATTGTATTGGCCTGTACATGTGTACAATTAGTATTGTAGTGGGTGTTGTAATGTCCCATGTTTATGTAGTAACCAATGACGGCGAGCTGTAAAGTTACGGCGGCAATGGTTACCACGTAAACAATAGGTGGAAATTTGTCAGACAGTCAGATAGGCCTACTGCAATACCTATCGGTAGGCGGGGTATAGCTATTAATAACCAGTAGGGCCTAGCTATACTATTATATAACATGGCTCCAAGCGCCACCATAAATATAAGCTAACATATTTATAACATAATTTATGTCACATTTACATTTATTTATACAGCAACTAATTTAATTTGTGCAGTTTCTATCACTTATAATATATACAATCATTTCGTAATGTTACAATTTTGGAATAAAACTACATACATACTTGTTGCAAAGTACTTTAAAGTGTTCTGGTCCTCGTGGCTTTATTTTCACTCACTCACTAACGTTCCTACGTGTAACAAAGCCACTCGGATCATCACACAGTAAAGTGCTACTTTACACACAAGTATGTAAATAGTTATTAGAAATAGATTCAAATTGTGTAGAGTAATAGTTTTTTTGGGCAGCTCGGCTCGTTTATTTCTGTATAGTTTGTATTTGAGTTCAATAGTTGTACAGTAGTTGGGTTTTTTAGGTAAGCGGGTATAACTCAGGTATGGGTAGAGATTAGTGAATAAAGCCATTGGAATTTAGCAAGTCGGAGTATTGTCTAGAACTTTTTGTGGTTTTTAGAAGTCAATGTTCATGTTACCAGTTAATATAAAATCGTATTTGTTGTCGGTTAGTGTATTTAGAGTGAAGTCTAGTGTTTAAATAGGAAGTTGTCGCAGGTAAGCTTCTACAGTTTAAACAGTTTCTACAGTAGTTGTATTGATAAATTCCATATTAAATTTAGGTTCGGAATATTATCCATTCTCACAATTGCAATTAGTTATATATTATAATTAAAATATTAATTAAATTATATAATTATATATAAAAGATCACTTGTCGGATATTGGTGGTTTTACAATCCACCATAATGAGGAGGAGGTTCAACTTCTTTCCATTAAGCGGGAAGGTCCACTCCACGATATTAGTATGTTTATTACTCGTGGAGAACGCGATGTTGATGGTGGGTTTCAACAGCCGACGATTAAATTGTTCCATAAATGCCTGGCAGTCGGCATCCAATTTGTTTACAATGGAATATTTATTGGGTGGTCCCAATTATAGGCAGCTGTACATTATGTCAATACTTTCGATGCAGCCAGAATGCAGCCATCAAACCATCCCTGTTAGATAAATGCAAATTCTTGGCTCGGCAAATGGCAGTTCTCAATAAAACTGTTCGGGAGACTTATAAACTCGAGGACATAACATTTGCATTATCCATCTACTCAAAGTCACGGTCAAGTTATATGGACCTACTTTCATATTTACCGCTACCAAGCATTAGTTGCATGCGCATTATACATGTATGGTGGGAAAGGTGGACGTCATCGAGTTCTTGCGAACCCAGTTACGCAGACTTTCTAAGAACCAGATAATGTGTGTGGTAATGTCTGACGAGGTTTATGTTAAACCTGGGTTTCAATACCCGGGTTTAATGGGGCTCTGTTTTGGGTTTTGCAGAGAACAAAGATACCGAGAAGGCCAGAACAATAATCGCCATTAAACTGCAATGTTTATTTGGTGGTCCAAAGTTCGTCTTTGATACACCAGTATTTGTATTCTGTATCAGTATTGCAGTGTATTCCATTGTCTGTTTTTACACATCTAGCGAATGACACTACTGATTTTTTCAGTGTTTCAAAAATGATGAACCTGTATATTTAATTTACTTTATATTTATAATATACTTTATACTAACTCTATATATAAATACGTTATATTTCAGTGCAGAATGTTGATCAACGATTCAAAATCGACAACGCTAGGAAGTACCTTTCACGATTAGACGTGGATTCCATATCTTCTTCTGCCAGCGGCCATTCCTGCATCCTTTGTGAGCATCTCTATTGAGCTAAATGTTTGCGATATAGTAGAGGCGGATCCAGCTTGTCTCCACAAACTATACGAGGTCTAGGTTTATATCGCGGGTTACTGTCTTGCGCAAGTACCCCAAGCTGGCAGCATCTCTCTCAGGCGACGACACAACCTTATTGTATGTCGAGTTTGATGATTTCACTGATGAACTCGATAGAGGCCGATTAATTAAACCCACTGACTCAGTTACTTATTTCGTATTTTATGTTTACTTTGCGTTTCTGTTACAACACGAAATAGAACCCTTGTGCCGTACCGCCGATACCAAATACTTCGTGGATGTAAATAATTTGTTGTCGATGATTCCTCTAGAATATGCAACTTCTGTCTCACAGGTACTCAGCAACATCTTCCTGAATAACTGGTCGAAAAAACGAAGCGCTGAAATTGAGGGGAAAGAGTCGCTACTTAAAATCGCCAAGTTGGCAAAATGAAGTCTCCAGTGATCACCTGACTAATCCAACTGAATTGTATTAGGGCCTACTCCAAACAAACCCGATTATTACTATTTTGTAATGTTTGTCTTTTTGGGTGTCAGAAAATAGATGGTGGGATTATTGCTAATACGATATAAATATGCAGTATAAATTTCAGATTTTTGTTTTTTATTTCATCTATAACAGATTTTAATGGGGGGTTTCATTTGAGTTATGGATGTTTGTCGGACAGACCGACAATCAGAAACACAGCCAGACAGACTAGATTCCGTCAAACATGAAAACTAACATCAGAAATGAAATCAGCGACCATGAAAAACCCATATTGCTACCCAATAAAGTCAGGGTAGCAATTAATGTCTTGTGACCAAACAGTTGAACCACACGTTCGTGGCATGGCATTCGTTATACAGTAAATATGTTGTATATTGCTTATCCATTGTGCTTTGAGATAAACCGCCACAGGCAAACCCCTAGTACATTGGTGCTAGCATTATCTGAAGGGAAAGCTGAATATTGTATCAGCCAAACAATGATTACTCATATATTGCTACTCAATATGTTTTTGTTGACAATAACAATACCACTATCCTATCAGCGTTCCTGACATACGGGTATAATTTATTATTTGTATTAGCTCACTTGTTAAGGGGCATTGCTGCACTAACACCATAATGTATTATGAGCTAAGACTAACTTATAGTTTTCATCCTGTGCTGAACCATACTGCCATAGTCCTGATCGAGGCCCAGATTCGGGGACATTAGCTGTTATCTATCTGTGATTTATCTACTATTATTATACTGTTTATTAACAATATATGGAAGTTAAATACGAAACTAGCTGAGTTTTCACCAATATCCAGGACTATATACAACAATAAACTCGCTTGGTATCTAATCTACGTATCAAATACCCATGAAAAATCTACCAAGACTTGTTGTGTACAGATCCCCTGACACTGACTAAATAGTAAAATTTCAGTTGAATAAACTCTGACAAGACTAAATTATGTAGAACGTCGTCAGACCAATTTTATGTCAACCTTTTGGATTGACCTGTTAAAGATATTTGGGCCAAACTGGCTTGAGTGAATTTGTCAAGAACTCACAGCAAATTTAATATATTACTCTATTGTCTAATCTGATGAAGAAGGTCATGCCAAATCTTGCATGCTTAAGCTTAATTCACACAAATATTCCCTTGAATATTCTCTGGTTATCAATGTAGTAATTTAATATCAATAGACAATACTATTTAAATAATAAAGTTTATAAAGAAGTCATTCTGTCAGAGAAAATGAGTAATCACTTGAACATGTTATATTTTTAAATTCAAATTGTCAACATCATCCAACTTTGGTATAGCTCACCACATTTATTTCAACTGTGGCTTACAAAACTGCAATTAGAGCTGTATATTATTTTATAGAGTCTGTAAAAAAAATAATGAATACTTTACAGCTTTCATTGTAACTTCAGTAATATAGGGCTGTAAAGTGAGCTGATGAAACTTAAACAACTTGTGAAGCTAGTGAAGCAACTCATGCTATTTCCATAAGGTTTATTGGTGTATAAAATTAACATATGTCCTTTCACATCACTATCAGCAGTAAACTGAACACTCTAGTTTATTATTATATCACTTCTAAGGAAAAAGTAAATTGGTTTGATTTACAGTTATAAAATAACATCATTTTTCAGAAACATGGTCAATGTGTCAGCATGGTCGAGGCCAGATACAGGGTAAGGTTTGAGTAACTAGGTAGATCAAGAATATCATGTATGGATGCTAGACGAAGGACAGGTTCTTAAAGTAAAAGTGTTGGATAACTCAGTTCTGTAGATTGTCTATAAAGCACGTTGACAGTGTAATTGTTTCAATAGCACCTCATATAACACCAAAGTAGTACTACAATAATGCTGAGTTTAATAGTGTAATGGTGCCAACTGTAGTCAATACAAAGCATCTACCTTACTAGGCTCATTCCATGAAAAGGTCAAACTCCCCACTAATTTCGAAAAATGAGATGTAGCTGTGAATTTATACTTCTTTTAGGTCAAAATTTATCGTACTTCCTGAATTCAGTGCTAAAAATTGTACAATTACAAATTATGCACCTGAAGAAAATGTGAATAAAAGTGTGCAAAAGTTTCGTTTCTTGTAGGCACTTCCTATGACCAATATATTAACATTTCTGAGCATGTACCAAATCAAAAACAAACCCATTTTCGAATTTTTTTGGTTTCATTTAATATCACCAGTGTTTAATTCCTCTGTAATGAAATCGATAAAGTTAATTATGTTATGTCCCATACTTTACCTAAAATAGTTATATTTTTAGTTTATTCACAGAGATGTAACTCAGCCTAATCACCCAGTGGAATGCAAAACACGTTTGTGTTGCGTCATCGTATAAAACAATTAGTTTCATCTTCACTCCCTCAGAATTATCATGGCGGCCAATTGTAAATTGTCCCATACTTTACCATTAAAATGGCGATTATATTAGTGCACTGTATTAATGTAATATGTGAAGCCAGGAGTGTTATAATACTCTAAGGTCATAGTCGGTCGTAAGAATATGAGTCTACTGTATATTTGAACTGAGAATCATTCCTCAGTCAAGAAATCTTTGGGTTTATGCATGTAAAGTCCCATACTATAAAATAGTGAAATTTTTAATTTATACACAGAGAAGTAGTCTAACTCAGCCCAATCACCCAGTGGAATGCAAAGCACGTTTTGTGCGTCATCTTAAGAAACAATTACCTGTAGTTTCATAATCTACTCCCTCAGAAACATCATGATCACGGCCAATTGAAAATTGTCCCATACTTTACCATTATAATGGCGATTACATTTTAGTGCACTGTATTAATGTAATATATGAAACCTGGAGGCAGGAGTGTTATAATGCTTTAGGGTGATAGTAGTGAGAAGCATAGCAGTATGTATTTGGACTAAGAATCATTCCTCAGTTAACTAATCTTTGAGTTTATGCATGTAAAGTCCCGTACTTTACAACAAATTTCAAAAAATTTAGTTTTTTAGCAGATAAGAAGATCGGTAAGTACAGTAATTGATACATTTTTAGAAAAATGGAAAGAATTTCTAAACTTTTCACAGAATACATGTGTACCAAGTTTGGTTATACAGTATTTCATCAATGATTGGCGGACTTATTTCGGTTTTTATCAAAATTTTGAAACTATCGGTACCATCAGACATATGTCTGATATGTGACCTTTGATTCATTAAACTTCAGATTATTTCCAAACTTTTGACAGACTTCATACGTACCAAGTTTGGTTCAATTTCATCTATCAATGACCGAGTTATACAGTAGGCCTATTAGCGATCAAAAATTAGACAGATGACAGACAACTCCTCAACGGCACCCATATGCTAAGACTTCGGGTCAATTTGTGGGTCGCCCCACATTTTGCATCCATATCTTGGTTGGAAATACTTAGTTGCACTTTATTATCACTAATTATCCAGAAATTACTGTTAGGTTAAGTGTAAGAGACCATTTTGACCATAAAATTCGTACAGGTCCCGTACTTTACCTAGCAATGTCCCATACTTTACCACACACACCACACTGTAAAACATTAGCAATGTAGCAATTCGTCTGATATTTATATTTTTATTTAAGCTTAATAATACAGCTTTATCCTAAACATCAACTCAATACCGTACCTGCGCACAATTCGCTAAATTTTAGAATTGAAATCATAAAATAAGAAAAACTATTTCGTACGAATCCGTACTTTACCTTAATTGGACAAGCTGGTTCGGGCAACATAGCTATCGGCCTCGAGTTTAGAGTATGCTCGATTTCGATGAAAGCTGTTACCAGCTCGTCGTCCGTCAGTTGCTTATTCACAGGCAATGTTTTAGCGATAGCCTGTTTTATGGAGCGAACCAGACGCTCCCAACTCCCTCCTCTCCAGGGACTTTCTGGGGTATTGAACCTCCACTCGACTCTATGCGGCAAAAGTGCCGCAGAGATTTCTTTGTTCTGCGCTGCCCTATGAGCCGCGTTCAACTCGCTATTCCCTCCGACAAAGTTAGTGCCCTTATCGGAGAAGAATGCCTTTACTAGTCCTCTCCTGGCCATAAATCTCTTTAAGGCCAGTAGCAGAGATTTGGTTGACATGTCTGCCACACGTTCAATATGTACGGCTCTACTAGCCATACATATCAGTAGCAGGCCCCATCTCTTGTGGGTCAGCCATCCACTCTTTGCCTCAATCGGGCCAAAGCAGTCCACCCCTGTATTTGTGAAGGGTGGATCGTATGCCTGCACTCTCGCTTCCGGGAGTTCAGCCATCTCCTGTTCCAATACTCTGGCGTTCATCCTCTTGCAAACCAGACAGGCGTCGTACATAGTACCTACCGCCCTGCTTGGCTGCAACAGAATGAATCGCTGTCTCGCTGCCGACAAACAGTGTAACCTTCCCGCATGATGAAGCCTCTTATGTATATCCCATACAATCGCTCTTTGCAATTCTATTGGGTGACTAGGGATTATCACTGGGGTCCTAAACTGTGAGTTTATGTCAACAGTCTGGATTCTTGATCTATGACAAATCAAACCCTTATGGATCAATGGACTCTATTTTTTGAGAGGTTTATAGAGAACTGGTCGTTGAGCCGATAACAGATAGAATTCTTTCGGGAAGTCACACATTTGATAATGTCCATGCTTTAATTCCGCTTGATCAATCTCATCCTCTGTCAGAGGTTGTTTCAATTTCTGAATTCGCTTGCTATTAGCGCTTATTTGTTCTCCTAAATGTTTCGAATATTTTAAACAAAGGAACAAAACATATCGGCTAAACCACGCAGTTCTTTTATAAATTGTCAGCCAAGAGACAGACGAATTTAGTAATTTGTCATAAATACTAGGTGGCTCTAATGCCAGCGACGGTTGCCCACTGGCCAATGGGATTTTTGAATCGAAACCCGCAGGTTTGGAAACCGAAGGCTCCATCTTGTCGGTCATTTTCTGTCCGTCACTTTCTAACTGTGACCCTTGTGCAGTTGGTAAGGGTGGTTTTATGTCATAACTTACTCTTCCGGATCTTGTGGTCACATAAGTCTCTTGGTCTGACAGGTCTCCAGGCCGCTCCAATGACTCTTCAGGCCGCTCCAATGACTATTCAGGCCGCTCCTATGACTCGAGTTTGGCTTTCGATTTAGACTTGGAAACTTTCTCCACTTTGACCTCTGCATCTATCGGAATCGGATTGGTAACGATCTTCAGTCGCTCTGGCCAATGCTCCTGTGTCCTCGTTAGAAAATCAGGCCCATGTAACCAAAACTCCTGGGATTCTTCCTGACAGAATTCCGCCGGCATAGCACCTCTCGAAGTTATGTCGGCCAGGTTTAACACTCCCGGACAATGTCTCCATTGTTCCTTCGTCGAAAAGTCGATGATCTGGGCGCGTCTGTTGGCCACAAATGTCTTTAGTGCAATATTGTCCGCTGCAATATACACCAACACTAAGGATGCGTTCGTCCAATAGAATAATGTCAAAGTCGTGTCTAATTCTTCTATTATCTGCTTACTCACCTCGACCGATACTACCGCTGCCTGCAACTCTGCACGAGGGACAGTCATGTATTTGACCGGCATTGTCTTCGATCTAGAAGTCACAAAGGCCATCTCAAACTTATCCTGACTTACCTCTCGGCAAAGGTAGGCTACCATACCAAAGCCGCTATCACTTGCGTCACTAAATAAATGCAGTTGTAGATCAGCTGGGAATACCAGCTGATTCGGAAAGTAGGAGCGGGGAAAATCTATATTTTTCAATAAATGCAACTCGGCTTCCCACTCTCTCCACTGATTTGTATGTATCGGGGATATCGGCTCATCCCACTCTAAGTCGGTCAGCCAGATTTTCCTCATACATATCCGAGCCTGTAATATTACTGGACTGATAAAGTTCATCGGGTCAAATAGTCTACTCATGGTCGATAAGCAGATTCTCTTAGTCAAAGTCTTGTCTGGGCTACTGGGTTCAAACCTAACTCTCACTTGGAATTTATCCGTATTTGGATTCCAACCAAGTCCCAGTACTCGCGCCATGGGGATGGGTTCTACACCCAATTCAATGTCTCTGCTCCCACGATCCTTCACTGGGAACGACTCTAATAAGGCCTCTGAATTAGTGGTGAACTTGGTCAGTGGAAAACCTCATGTAGCCAAGCACTCCTGTAGACCGTGAGCCACTTCTATGGCTTGTTCCGCTGTGTCCTTGGACACCAATCTGTCGTGCATGTAGAAATTCCTCAGAATGGACTCGATTACGTCAACCGGATAATTTCCAATCTGGGCCATCGCTGTTTTCTTTAAAACAAACAGTGTGCCATTGGGACTGTCGTGGGCGCCGAATATCCTGATGCACATCTGGTACGTAACCACTGGGCCGGATAGGTCTTCATTCTCATACCAGAGAAATTGGAGACTATCCTGGTCCGCCTTGCAGGCTCTTACCTGGTGAAACATCGCTTCGATGTTGCAAGTAAATGCAAATCGGCGCTGTCTAAAGCGTAGCAGTATCTCTATTAGATAATTATTTAGATTGGGACCATCCATCAACTCTGAGTTCAGGGACATTCCTCTATAGACTGCTGCGCAGTCATTGACCACTCGGACATTCTTTGGTTTGTCGGGGTGAGTCACATAGTGGTGTGGGAGGTAATAAGTCTGATCCGTTACTAACTCGGGGTTCTCTACCTTCCCGGCAAATCCCTTTGTCAAATAGTTGTTGATTTGGGCGCAATACTTCTCCCTAATGTCTTGATTCTTTAGCAACCGAGCCCTTACTCTGTTTAATCTTTTCAGAGCCAAGTTATAATTGTTCTCCAACTTAGGGGGTTGTCGACGCCACAACATTCCAACTTCGAAGTGTCCTGTTGGTAACAGGCGCATGGTGTCTTCCATCATTTCTAGAGATCGTTTCTCATTGGTGGACATGGTTAAGTCATAACCACCTGGTTCCATCGCGTCCTTATCCAGCCATTCGGCGGTTCTGGCTCCTGTCTCGAGGTCCTGGCGTATCAATTCCTTTTGTAACTCCTCTTCACTAAATTGGAAAATGTCGAGGTCTCGATACTTCGCCACCTGACCCTCCACTATATTGGTATAAGTCAAAACATTACTCAAATAGGTGGCGTGGGCCACTGAACCAGACACACGGGTCTGATAACAATAGTCCTCGGGTTCACTATTTGCCCAGTCATTATAGAGTGGTTCCAACAATCTAACATTATCGGGAATCAACTCCTCGCCTGACTCGGTATAGTGGTCAATACAGGCTCTCCTAAACTCGTCTACGTCTGGTTGTTCTACTAACGGTAGTTGTGTTATAGGTTGTGATTCGTCGTGTCCATCCTTTGGCTTATCGCCACCTGAAAACTCATAGGACATGGGTACTCGTGTATACCAACCTAATATAGTCCTATGGGCATGTGGCCCATTTTCATACGGCTCAGCTGGTCTCGTTTCCCATATTTGGTGCGCGATCAGCTGTTCTGCTCCAATCAACATAGACACATTCCTATAACCTACCTGGTGTCTTGGTATTTTGAGCTCGTCAAAATACTCCTGTGCTATGGGACTCATCGGTGGCACCTTACCTAACTGCCTTTCGAACCCTTTCATAGCTAGACACTTACATCCATCCAACAGCAACGCTCTCCTTTCCTGGCGAGTGTGCTCTTCTCTCGGGAGTAGGGAGTCTAGTTCTATAGAAATCTTATGTCCCTTAATGTCTCCTACCCCATGCATAGATTTTAACTCTATTTTTATTTCCTCAGCATCCCGGAAGCCGGAAACGGCTCTCGCTACTTCCTCGTCTATATATGATAATGTGGACGCAGTGTCCAACATCACATATATTCTCTTTGACTCTCTTTGAATATCTCCAATGTGGCCGATGATAAATACATCTGCGCGCTGGTCGATAAGCTATCGGTGGTGAATCCCTGGCAGGTCACCTCCCTTGCGCTCGCTTCACCGTCCTCGTCCGATGAACCTGGTTGATACCCATCGTCTTGGATGCCGGTGTACGTATTCTTTCTTATTGTTACGGAATCTCTGCTTCCCTTTCTTTGAGGATTTCTCTGTAAATAACGGTCCATTGGGGTATGGAAATCCACATGTAGCAACTTGTGATGTAGTCTGCCACACTCCATGCATCCGTCCTTACTGTTCGGGCACTGGCGCCGTACGTGACCTGGAGCAAGACATGCCCAACAGCTGTCCAACATCCGCACTTGAACACTTCTTTGTTCCGAAGTTAATTCTTTGAACCTCCTGCAACAGTCTAACTTATGGTCGTCTGATCTTACCTCTTTTAGTAGGCAGAATTGGCAACCTACAAATCCGTCCGGCAACTCCTGTTGCTTCACCTTAGGTCTATGTAACCTCTCACCTGACCATACTCGTGCGTCTGGTCTAAAGGCAGGGGTACTCGGATTGTATTTGTCTACTGAATTAAAAGTCACAGTGGTTCTGTCATCGTCAAAACTTATCATTGACTTCCTGGTAGCAGGTTTAGACTACCTCATATTCTCCTCTGAGAAGTTTGATTTCATCTCTGCTACCGCATCTGTGGCTATCATGTCGTGGACGTGTTGAAGCATCAACACCTTGTCTTGACCCTCTAGTTTATTTTCTAGTTTGCACCATTTCTGTCGGTAACGCATATTTAAACGTCTTATTATGCTCTTCAAAACTTCGGCGTGATCGCCATGATGAGGCAGATTTACCATCCTTAAGATATCTAATGCATTCGAGATGGCGTTCGCTAAGTTCAACAGCTCCAACGGAGTCGTAATCCTTCCGCCTTTACCCAAGTCTTCCACTATCGATTGTGCCATCTTGGTTTTATTCCCGTAGATGTCGCTAAGTGTCTTCATAGCTAGTTCAAACGCTCTTTCATTGCCGACAAAGTTATCAGCAATGGCTCTCGGTTCTCGATGGAGCATCTGTAGTTGATAGTCGAATTTCTCGTTGGGAGTAAAGGTGCTGTTGGTTAATTGTTCGTCTACATAGGTTTTAAACGTCCTCCAATGTTTGTGGTTGCCCATAAACTTCTGGGGTTGTTGCGTCGGCAATCCCTGCCTAGCAGCAAACTTACCTATATCTCTAAGGGTGGCGTCATTCTGGGTTAATAAGTTGTTTAGTTCTGCAGGGTTGTTAAGTCTAGTCCTTTCCCGGGGATTCATACTTACCTGCTCCGCGTCAGTCCTTCTTTCCTTCCGGTTTTGGGACTTCTGACGCCTCAATTCTTCCTCTTCGTCGCTCGAGTCTGTGTCGGTTCCCGGCGCTCGCGTCGGTTTATGCGCCGAGGCCCTGACCCAGGCCTTTTGTATAAATCTCTCAGCCGAGTGTTCGAAATCGGGATATGGATCGTAGGGATGGGCGTTCTTACCTGAGGTCTTGGTGGTATTGTTGCCTCCGATATGCATACTCGCGTGCCAGGTTGGACTCTATCTAACTCTGGTCTGCTATGATTAGAATTACTTCTTACCTGAGCTGCTTCCTTTGACTGTAAGTTACTAAGCATGTCCGTTATAGGTTGGATATGCGGCGATATAGCTTGCACTAAACTGGCACTTAACTCCTCCCTCGTAATAAACTCCTGGCTAGGATTCCGCTGAGCTGTCGGCTCTATTTGGGTAATCCGCTGTCTCTCATATGATCCCTCTTCCGGTTTAACCTGGAAGTTCTCCGTCGAACTGGGTCGGCAATCCATCCGCATTTTCCAAACCCGCGGGTTTGGTTCGCCCAATACTCATCCTCTAGGAGTTTCTTCTACAAACTCCTCTTCGTCACGATAATAATCGCGCCGCAACGCACCCTCCAGATGGCGCGGATCCTGCGCGATTGGTGAAGCACTAATTCCAACTGGCGTGCAATATGCAGAAAATTGTTTAGCGATCCGAGTACTCATAATAGTTGGACCGGGTATAGGAATTCTGGTCACCATTGACTCACGTATAACCGGAGTTCTCGCCTCTTGATCAGCCTTCTGCTGCGCAAACAGGTCACGCAACTCGGTACCTACACTCGCCCCACATTCTTCGATCATTCGCATCCCCCTTTCGGCAATTTCATTTACCTTCCTTGTTCGTTCTTCGTTTTCTTATTTTGTTGACAAGCCGGCACAGCATTCTTAAAAATGCAGCTGCAATGCAGCATGCCGATCCTAGTAGTTCTAAGTTTAGTCTCGCACTTTCTAATTGTGCCAGTTTGCGTTGTTCTTCTTCTCTTGCAAGTCTCGCTGCGCTCTCTTCCTCCAGCCGCGCCTTTTCTTCATATAATGCACGCTTCCTTTTTTCGATCTCGAGTTCGCGTTCCTTGTGCTCGCGTTCGAGTTGAAGTTCGCATTCCTTCTGTTCGCATTCGAGTTCCTTGCGCTCGCGTTCGGCCTGGAGTTCGCATTCCTTTCACTCGTGTTCGAGTTGAAGTTCACGTTCCTTCTGTTCGCTTTTGAGTTCCTTGCGCTCGCATTCGGCCTGGAGTTCGCGTTCCTTTCGCTCGCATTTGGCTCACTCACGCTTATTTATTATATCCTCCAACTCTCGCAGCTCTGCGTCTAACTTCCGTTTGCGCTCCCTTTCTCGTTCGGCTTCCTTCCTGGCCTCCGCTGCACGTAAGACCTCTGCCTGTTGTTCATCTAGTTGTCGTCTTCTATCCTCCGCCGAGTTGTGAGAAACTAGGGATCTGGCACATATAACCTTTCCTCGCGCGTGACTAACCTGAGAGTCTCCACTATTTCTGGATTCGTCGTCGGGCGCAGTTAGCGTCCTCTGTTGGATATTCTCCGTCGTCGGTAACACCTGATCCGGTACTACTACTCCACTCTGCATCAACCAATTGGTGACTTCCCTCTGGTATCTACGTTCTTCTTTGTCTTGAGTCTCTTCCCACTCCACTAAGTTCCTCAACTCCGCGTCACTTACCTGAGTCACCTGCGCTTGCGATGCCCAGAGCAACCAATTTTCTGTCCTAACTCGCCGGAATCACTCCGATAATCTGCGGCGCTCCAGCAAGGCCACCAGAGCCCTGTCGTAAACCTTCGTCGCTATGTCACTCAACTGCTCTCTTCGCTAGGACTGCAAGCTCCTCAGTCTGCCTAAATAATGCTGAGTTATATCCCCTTCTAAGTTCTACTAACCCTTCCCTTCCGATGTTACCGGAGTCAGCTAGCATCTTCCTTACCTTGTCCGTTGTCCGGGTTATATGTCCGGCATGCGCGCGAAGTTTCTTCTTTATCGCGATGTCTATCTCTCTCTCGCTTACCTGACTCACACTCGGTGGACTTGAGGGATTATTGCGGGAACTGCGGGTACTCCTTACAGCCGCTGGGGCCACGGCACTTACCATACCCACAGGTCTGGAAACCGGGCTCCGGGCTCTCGCTCCTGCTAGACTACCTTCCCTATCACTCACCTCTGGGCGGGCTGCTGTGCAATCCTTCCTTACAGTATGGTAGGGGATCCTAATAATATTATCTCACCTTGCTCTTCCTCACTGGTCACTGTCTCGTCCTCCTGTTCACTTACGTCAGCGTCACTCGCTGCGTCGCCATAGTCAGCATTGTCATCAACAGTTATGTCAACACTGTTATCAGTTGGCGGTCTGGCCGCTGTCTCATAACTGTCCTTTGGTGCCTCCTTCTCTGAGACACTCATTGTTCAAGTATATAATTATTTGCCTTCCGGCTAAAATCTTCGCAAAAATTCGAGATATAATTAATTTAATCGAAATACGATTAAATTATTTACCAAATATTTTATTTGGTCTCAAATGTCAAAATACAAAGAATAAATTCGGAATACAATATTGCGAATTTAAGTATATAGTTATAGTAAATACCGGTATAATATTTAAACGAAAATATTGCTCTATAGCTATTATACAGCATTTAAATACCGGTATAACACGAAAATGTTTTCTGAATCTAATTCAAAAAATTCAAAAAAATGAATTAGTCACCCAAATATTTCTAACTTCAAATATAGCTCAAATCAACGTAATTTTATTTTTAAATATTATATATATCCACTAGCGCGTGGCTACACCCTTAGGTTGCGACACTCTCACTCTCTCTCTCTCCAACTGAGCGATCCAAAACACCATGGCCGGCTAAACCTAACTATCCTAACTAATAAATTGAGTTCAGTTTCGTAGTTAAACAACCAGTAATCTTTTACTGCTTCCACAAATACAATGGTATCAACAGAACAACTAACCTTGTTTGCTGTGAGATTCCACATCCCGTCCTAGGTTTCAGTCTCGTCGCTGATTGCAAACTGAACCCGCAGGCCCACACAAACCCCAAACTCTGAAGCTCCGTCTCGCCATGTATCTCCAGATGGTATAAAATAATTAAGCGGTTATCTAACATACCGGTACAAAACTCTAAATTTTATTATATAAATAATTTTGGCCGAAACTGAATTCTCACAAACCTAGCTAAAATTTTCAAAAACTTACTAATTTCCAATTACCCTATAGCCCAATGAACTGCTATTTCTGCGATTAGCAAACAAATGCTTATCACTGTTGCAAGGCAACAGCAAAATACAATGGTTCTCACTGTTAAACAAGCGCGATCAGGAGTGGGTTCTTACTATTGAATAATACAGCTTCCGCAAGCAGCAAAACACGAAATTGCTTCTTACCGCTAGGTGGCGCTGATCGGGCTTCCGCTAATATGTTTTACTATTAATTTCTATACTCCTACAAAATCGCTTGCTCCTTTCTCTGTCGATCGCTCGACAGAGAGCTAACTGTTCGAATCTATGAGCCACGTGGGAATAACCAAAACAATAAACCCGAATCGGCTCCCTAAGCTACTTAAAACGAGTGTAGGTGACCTAGCACTCAGATTCACTTATCGTAAAATACTGAAATTCACTGGCAGAACACGTTGAATGTGAGAATATTTTAATAATTTACGTGGACAGATCTGTTTAATTTCCTATGTCGAAACTTGGCCTTTGGCTGGTTTTAGACCAGCAAACTTACTACTGCTGTACTGTATACTGCTGGACACTGCTATCAGCCCCGCTATTTTCAAATAACCGCCTAGCGTGAATAGTCTACGGTATTCTAAATAATCACTTAAACTACTCTCCGCTATGCTGCGTACAAATTCTTATTTAATTTTATATCGCTAAATTAATTACAGTCATAAATACAAATTTGCGTACTAATTACTAGATATTCCAGAATACGTACTTCTAATTACATACTGGGTTATACTAGCAACAGCCTAAATACTGTATTATTTTGACCAAATCAGCAATCAATAAGCATAAACTAAGAAATGGAAATCAATCAAGGGAAATAGCGCCTACCTAAGCATTCACATTCAAGAATCAGGCACTCTTTAGCAACACAACACAAATAGCGTAGCAATAAGCTAGTAATACGGCATATAGCCCTAACTACACCAATCAGCTAGTGCACTAAATACCTGTACGTTAGTACATCAGTATACCAGTATTAGTCAGTCAGACAATCAGTGTAAGAACCACAGGTCACCCAAAGCCATACTTAGGACTCCTAAACACCCCTAAACACCAACTAAACCCCTAAACAAGGTAGAGACAAAATCTGGATCGTCAGCCCCCTAATACTGTACAGCGGCTGGTCCCCGGTCCTCAACTGACTAGCCCCGACCGCAATGGTGGCCCCCGTCAGCGTTGCCTCGCTTTGGATCTTGGTTGCCTCGCTTCCCCCGGTGCGCCCGCCACGCCTACTGGTACTTTATCCCTCCATGTTAAAACAAATAGCTACCGTAGCGGCGCATGCATTCACAAACAGTCTGACAGTCTAAGAGAAATCCCGTAGGATTATCGCATCTCAATTACATAGAAATCAGGAATTAAATGTAGAAATCATAGTTCGAGATTGTAATTAGAAGTAATCATTATCAAATTTAAGTAATTGAAGAAAGAAAAGCAAAGAATTCAAATCAGAAAAAACACAGAAGCAGAATAACAGCATTAACCCTATTACCACTGGGGGGAGGGGCCGAATCGGCCCCTTCCTAGTTTTTAGTTGCTGTAACTATACAACCACATTACGTACCGGCCCAATTTTTATTGAGAATTAGCCAAATTTAATGCCGCAAAAACGACGTTGCAATTGGATTTCTACTTTTCGATGTGGGTGCCACCTCAAAATTTGGTCTCCAGCACCAAATTTTTTGAAATTTTCGAATTCTACAAAGTCATTCGTGATTTAGTAATTATTTATGTTTGGGATATTTTTATTTATTTTTATTGGTTTGGATCACTCTAATGCTCTATACAAGTATGTAAGTGTCGTTGTACGTCATTTTTGGAGCACCAAAATTAGGGCGTGGCACTTTAAAATTTAAAAATTACTTCATCCGGAAAGTTTACTAAAGTTTTGATTTCGAAGCATTTTTATTGGTTTTCAGGAGCGCTGAATCGATTGAAAGTAATATAGAAGCCTGAAGACTTAGTGGTTCGCCATTTTTGGTGCACCAAAATTTTTCATTTCATTTTTCAAAATTTGAAGTGCCACGCCCTAATTTTACCTCTAAGTCTTCAGGCTTCTATATTACTTTCAATCGATTCAGCGGTGTAGAAAACCTATATAAATGTGTTAAAATTTCAATTGTGGTTTATTTTCCGAATCTCGTATTATTCAAAATTTCAAGTGCCACGACCTAATTTTAGTGCACCAAAAATGGCGAACCACTAAGTCTTCAGGCTTCTATATTCCTTTCAATCGATTCAGCGGCCCAGAAAACCTATAAAGATATGTTTAAATAAAAAATTAGGGGCATTTTCTGAATATTAAAGGGAAATATAAATGGAAATTAATACAAATACACAATCAATTCGATCAATAGAAATAAACGGCAAGTTCGTATTAAGGTTTTATAGGAACGTGCTACCATAAATGTTATTTATTAAGGTTTTATTATAAAATTACGTACGCAAACTACATACTATACAAAAAATGGATGAGATATATAAACTTGGATATTTTATTGTCCCTATCTAATTACGGCCGTACATCATTATGACTTATCTAAATATTTTATACTGTATAGTGGGCTGGTAGTAGTACACAGCGCCATATATCGTAACACTTCCAGTCCCAGCGTGTGGCAACTTTCTACATGATACCGTAGTCGTACTACCGGTACCGGTATTAGATACCGGTAGCGCAGAATGAAACTGCCCCATACATCCTCTGTCGTTCTGCGTCGCAAGTTTGGCTGGTCCTTTTATCCTTGGCATTATAAAATAATTACTAGAAATAGAAATACAAACCAAAACTGAAGTATCAGATTTACAGGAATAGTTCAGTAGTTGTACGACAGTATTGATTTTCAATCAGCAAACCGGACATGAATAATACAGTATTATTGTAAGTAGGCCTATTGGATATATAATTTGAATTTCCCACCAATGTATTACTATTAGATACATTTAAATGGGGAGGGAAGTTCAAAAACGAAATTATACAGTAGTTAATGCGCTTGATATATACAAAATTTAACAACTTAGGACGATGTTTTTAGTTTTTTTTTGTTGTGGATAGGATGCTGACACAACCTCAAATAATGCACTGCCATTACATAACTAATTGTGATGTCAAAATTCTGTTTGCATATTGGAAATCAGCAAAAAATTTCGATCTTAATCCAACTGAAAATTAAAAATCACTTTTTTGAAAAATTTTCACCCACCTTAATGACAACTTAGTGGCCCTCGCCCTTTAGCAGCAGGGGTCGGGGGGGGGGGGGGGGGGGTTAAGGGTTCAGCGCTCCCTCGACTGGTAATTAGGCCTAAATGATTGAAATACAGTACATGTGAATTATAATTGATGGTAATTTTAATTATTGTTTTGGAATGCAATGGATAGTTGTCATTATTTAAACAAATTCCGCTAATTTAATTTTTTTAATCGTTAATCGTTAATTTATATTTTCTCACGTAAGCACAAACCATAGCACAAGTTAGACTAGGCCATAGCTCTACAGAGCTAGTGCGGATATATGCCGCGCAATGCCGCGCATATAAGTATAATTACTAAAGGAGCCTCATCTACGGGGAATATTGACTTCATGGGGTGTTATCTGGAACATAATAAGAATATAATGGGAATCGTTTTAGTAAATCCGATTTCTATAATATTGGAAAGTGTCAAAATTACACCCTAATAGATTCTAATCCGATATTTAATTTTGAATGAAATATTTAGATATCAACAGTCATTCAATGAACTACAGCAGTCATATATCGCGTATCCCAAACCAGGGCATAACCAAACCAGACATGTTTCGACAACCCCAAGGACCTCAAGAGCAGGAAGAGCTGCTTTATCAAGTTAGAGAAAGAATTCTAAGAATCAGACTAATCCTATCGGCCTTTGAGGAAGCTTCGAAAAGGAGACAAGACACGTCGTTGCAAGTTGCTGTAAAGACTTGGTTCCAGCGGGTGAGTCTCAAGGTTCAAGGAATGGCCCAGTGGAAATCTCAGCTGGCTGAGCGCTCAACCCATGGAGAATCAACAGACGCTACCTTTTCTCAAGTGGAAAGCGAAGCGACAGCAGAGAAACCGCATAAGAGGGATGCTATTGACATCTATCTGCCAGACTATCAACGCTTTCTAGGTGACGAAGAGTTGAGGAGAAGGCTGGATGGACTTCGCCCTAATAGTGAAGGAGCTAAGTTTGTGCTGGACGCAATAGATGCGGAAATGTCAGCTGCGAACCAAGCTAAATTTGATGAAAGCATCCGCATCGCTAAGGTTCAAGAAGAACAAGTAAAGAAAAAACGTATAGAAGACAGAAAGACAGCAGCAGCGGCAGCGGCAGAGGCAGAAGCGGAAAGAAAGGCAGCAGAAGTGGAAAAGAAAGCGGCAATGGCAGCGGCAGAAGCGGAAAGAAAAGCGGCCGACGTGGAAAGAAAAGCAGCAGTGGCAGCGGCAGAAGCGGAAAGAAAATCGGCCGAAGCAGAAAGAAAAGCGGCCGACTTGGAAAGAAAAGCGGCAGTGGCAGCGGCAGAAGCGGAAAGAAAAGCGGCCGAAGTGGAAAGAAAAGTGGCAGTGGCAGCGGCAGAAGCGGAAAGAAAAGCGGCCGAAGCAGAAAGAAAAGCGGCAGTGGCAGAAGCAGAACGGAGGGCATCTGAAGAGACAACCCAACTAGAGTTGGAAAATCTTCAAGAGAGGCAAGACAACTTCAATAAACAGTTAACAGCTAGTCAAATGCAGATGATGAGTCGATCTACTCCCAAACGACAGGGATTTACATCCTCTGATGAAGGCGATACCACCGATCCTGAAGGCGGAGGAAATAGATCTCGTCTAAGTAGGCGTAGAAGAATGTCCCACCGTCAGAAATTGCCTGATTTGCCCCCAGCTGTTAGAAGGCAACTAGCTAGCACAGACTTAGGTAGTACAGAACCCACAGACCAAATAATTAAAATAGAAAGACTCCCTACTATAGTAGATGAGCCTGAAATAATTAGGCCTGTTCTCGAAGCCACCCCTTCGGTGATAGAGACACCTGTACTCCCAGAACCTACCTCTAAATTCCCTTTGCACAGTACTAAACTACCTGTGCCCAGTAGGACTGTTCCCGAGTCCGAACCCGTCCTGGACGCCGAGCGAGATATCAAGAATTTATCGCCCGTCGTCTCTCATCTGCCCGCTACTATGTTGGCGGCTCCCGCTTCGGCGGTCGAGTGGGTGGATGAGGGGCGGCGAGGGATGAATCTCCTGCTCGGGCAGATGCAGGAGACTGTTCATCAGTTTAAGGGAACAGTAAGGGAAAGTAGGTTAGAGTTGCAAGAAGTGCAGCAAAGTATCGCGTTAGAACGCGATAAATTAGTAAATACACAAAAGGGTATACCACCACCCCCTGTAACAATGTGTCAACCTGATAGGTCTGAAGTATTTCATGCGCAAGGTGTGGAGCCTACACGCATCTATACTGCTAGTGAAGTGGAAACTCCTATAGTAAACCCTATTAAGGGTAATTATAAACCTGTTGACAATGATATTCCATATAGACCTGATCATAATCCGAGAAATTTATATACCGATAACTCAATATTAAATAACACGATTGCCCATCAAGCGGTAAAGGTGGGAGAGATCGTCAAGTTCAATGGAGATGAGATGAAATGGTTACCTTTTAATGAATATTACAAAGATAACATACAGAACTCTGTGCTATCTAACGGAGAGAAACTTAGATTCCTCATCGAGTGCTTGGAAGGATCTCCCAAGTTAATGGATGCCCAAGTTTATTGGACATCCAGATGGATTAAGACAAGTTTGGGATACACTAAACATCAGGTATGGTAATAGGAATAACATAGCTAGGTATTTGTATGCAAAATTGGTAGCCCCCCGAAAGTTCATTAGCAGCGGGATTATAGAGTTTTCCGATGAGATTCAGGAGATCTGTAGACAATTAGATTGGCTAGGTAAGTCTCATGAATATCAGAGTTCTATGGTTATTGGAGCCGTAGCCTCTACTTTACCTAAGGGTGGAGTAGGTACACGCTGGGATAAGAAAGTGTTATATATGATGGAACAGCAACGACGAGACCCTACCATGGCTGATCTCATGTCATTCTTAGATGGAGAAGTGAAATTACAGTTCCTAAAGCAGTCCAGAGAGAAGACATCGGAAAACAAGGTAAGTGAGAAACCCGTTTCTAGGAGAAAGGTAACACCAGTGTGTTATACCGACGATGGCGAAAGCCAGGCTTCTCAAGAAGAAGACAGCGGGAAAGACACTGAAAGATCTTATTATGTCAACAAAACGCCTAAAGACGTAAGTAAATTCAAGTCTCGAACCAATGACAGGAGAGAACAGGTAAGAAAAACCCCTCCTACGTCTCCTAAGAGAATTCAGGTAAGAAAGCCCGAAGAAAGAACGAGTGTGCACAACGTTACTCAAAATAAGGTAAGTAACATCAAACCGAAATGTGCGCTGTGTGACGGGCCCCACCGTTTGAATGTGTGTGATGAATTCCTAAAGAAATCATTAAAGGATAGACGGGAAGTCATGTGGGATAAGCGGTTGTGTTATAATTGCCTCAGACAAGGACACCAACGGCGAACCTGTTACTCCGACGCAAGGTGTGCAAAGTGCGGCGCAAAACATCATATCTCGTTGCACACTGAATTCGAATGAAACAGCCCGAGTCAGGTAAGTGAGTCCGAACTACATGTCCAATTCAGTGATGTGAACGACACTGACCAAAGTTCTGAGATGGAAGGATTCTATACGGACGAATTCTCCGACGAAGACGAATCCTGTTACCTGATAAATACCGCAGTGTATCGAGCACTTACGTATGAAAAGGACACCGACAGCGAGCTCCCCCTAACTACTTCTGACCAACAACCATCTTGGAAAGCATCAACTTCCAATGTAGGAATCCGAGAATTTCCCGTAGTGCAGTTGAGGGTCCACGGACCTGAAAGGAGTTATATAGTGAATGCCCTCCTTGACTCCGGTAGCACAGGAACATTCATAGACAAAGAACTAGCCGAAGACATCTTTGCTGGACAACCCAAGTTCCGAACTGAGTTAAACATGTCAGGAATTATGCAGGTTTGGAAATCTACAGTAATAGCAGATTATTATGTAGGTGCGTTGTCCACCCCCCAGGATGAACTAGGAGAACACAGTATAAGGTCAGTAAAAATGGTGGCGATAAAGAACTTCGCTACCAGCCAAGTAGAACCTTATAACTGGGATGAGGACGATTTCACCCAGCAGCTTAAGATACCTAGATTCAACACAGACTACCCTGGAGTGCAAATACTCATCGGCCAAAATGCGCATGAGGCGCTTGAGACATTGGAGAAACGGCCTGCTCAACCGCAACCACTACAAGCCTATGCGGGAAGAACTAGAGTAGGTTGGTACTTTACTGGCCCTTCCCGTAGAACTCTCATGGAAAGGTTACCCAAGGAACGGGTTTACCAAGTAAGTGGATGGGAAGCGGAGAGCAGTGAGGTGGATGACCCAACTGAGGGAACACCATACTCCTCAGATAATGACGATATTAACTCTAATGTAGATCAATGGAGACATTGCCCCGAGACGATTAATCTAACCGACATCGCTTCCAGAGGAGCAACTCCTCAAGAACTGACAGACACTCCAGACTGGTTAGGTGGACCCGACTTCCTAAGTAAAGAAGATGAATGGCCTCCCCATCTTACCACGGCTGAGATTAGACAAGCCAAGGGAGCGGAGAAAGTCAAACCTAAAACCCGGACGAGTAAATCAAGGTTATTTAAACCCGTGATAGATCTGTCTGTACTACACATTGCCAGGGACGACGCTGTGGATCTAAACTCCCCCACCGCGAACCTATCTGTTGTGGAGATCAGAGAGAGAGACTGGAGATCTGGAACACCAGACGTCTCGCCGGGACTCTCACCTCTCACTCTCACCTCGATGGACCACTATAGATCCTGGAATCGGCTTTGTAAGGCCGTCGTGTATTTGAAGCGATGTTTCTATCGTCACTATTCCAGGACGAAGAGGAAACCTGGAATTGTATTCGAAACACAACAACTCAATCTCCCAGTTGGTCGTTTATGTTTACTGGAAAGAGACCGAGAACTGTCCGGAAACTATGGAAGGCAAGATACTCTTCCCACGACCACCTCCCTAATCCAACAAACATCTAGGGACTCCCCAACGTAATAGCGTCTGGAGTGGGTGTGTGACTATATTTTATATTTGTTTCATTATTTTATATTTATGTATGTATTATTATGTAATTTTATTATAATCGTTTTCTTTAATTTTATTTAGTAGAATGTTATTTTAGCGATTATTTAGTAGATTAGTGCCATATATATTCGCGTTTATTACTTAATTACTTATATATTATATATTTAGTGCGACGGCGAGAAATAATTTTTTTCCTCTTTCCTTACTGTTCGTATTACCTTATAAATACGTGACTACAGTAAGATGAAATATCCGTACTTATTAAAGTACAATAAAGCTCCTACTATATACAAGTATTATTGGTAAAGTAGAGTATTAGGAATGCAAAATTCAGATCCTCGTGTCTCGGCTAAACCAAGCTCTGGGTAGACCTTGGAAACGACTTGCCTCTTCTCACTGACATTGCTTCGTGCGATATTGCTCTCATACCGTATATTAAATAATACATATAGTAGCGTGATGTCCCTTTAACAGTAGCGTATAACGCAAAATAAATATGTTAAACCCTTTGACCATCTGTAATTCTAGTCGATTAAGATATCGCGGCACCCACCGATATACTTGAAAGACAAAATTCTAGAATCAGTGGTTAACGTCCCCAGACAAGTTCTGGAATAAACTGGTGCCCATCCTAAATATTAATTATTAATATTTACAAAATCTGTCAAATTTTAGATCCTTTAAAATTCTAGTCTATTAAGATATCGTAGCACTTACCGATACTCTTAAAAAGACCAATTTCCTAGAATCAAGGATCCCAGTCCCCAGACATGTTCTGGAATAAAATTGTGTCTATTTAATATTAAATAATAAAATTTACGGGAATAAATTTAAATTCATATTTTAATGAATTTGATAAATTGTCATTTTTATACAATTTATAACATTCCCAAAATTCCATTAATTAATAGATCATGGGAGCGGAGATTCACCCTATTAAGTGTATTAGTGTGCGAGAATCTCCAATATATAGTCAATAGCCGATAAAATTTATAAAATCATGTATAAAGGGGATATTGACAATTAAAGAATTACTATTAAATAGCATCCCAGATCTGTATGCATGAGAATTACCCTCATTTCCATAATGTCACCATAGCAACAACCACGCTAGAATTAGAAGTGAGTTAAAAGAACAACAGAAAGCTTACCCCATTGAATAGCATAGGGAATAAATAGCACACTGCTAGTATCCAAGGATACATAATAATAATGTGGCATTCTGGAAGGCACTTGACTAATGGACAAATGGCCCGAATGTGTACAATTTGTGACAGTTGTGTGGAATTTGTGCATTTATAGGTGAATGTTACTACTAAAGTGTGTTTACAGTAGCGAGTCGCAATTGTGAAAGTAGCCCTAACTCTGCAGCAAGAACCTGAAGTAAATCTAAGCCTTTGGGACGGACAGTGGAGTGACTTGTGCCGGTTATCGTTGTAGTTGTGTAGCTACTACGTTGGCGAAAACACAGCGACGACGGTACATCGGCGCTGAGGATCTTGCACTGTCCGGGGGCAGAGAGGGGTAGGCAGCGACGCCCGCTAGCCTAAATATAAACTCATTATAATATTAATAAACTCATATAGCAGATATGACTGAGTTGATAGAAGATGATCTTGGTATCAGGGAGCGATATACTCTACCTTTACAAGCGTTTGTTGATAGCTTGATACGCGGCGACGCTGGTCCAACTACTACGGAGGACAATGGTCGTTATATCGAACCACCAATGTCCCAGGAGCAACTTACGCGTGAATTGGACTATAGAAAATTCACCGCTCGCTATACGCATCGTAATGGTACGTATATGGACTTCTTAACTACTGGCCATCCTATCCATTTACACGATACGGACGATGTAGACACCGAAAGGGAAATGGTTTTATTTAAATATCATACCCAGCGGAGTCGGAACGCTAAACCAAGAATAGAACACGAGAATTCTATTCGAAACAGACTCGAAAGGGAAGACATTGAAGAGCCGGATAAACGCAGCGACTTCAACGATTTTTGGAATTCCTGAGAGAAACATATCTCAATATTGCCAGTCAACAAAATCTAGAAACTCGATATCCTCAAGGTATACATCATGACCCTATGATAGAACTCAAACGACTCTATTTCACTATGATGTATCTTACCGCCGATCGACCGCTACCTGTCGTCCCAGATAGCTTCGAACAGATGGAGGAATATTGTAAAACTGGAGAACGATCCCCGCGTTTCCCCTGCAGGACGTGCGTCTTTGGTATTACTGTGACGAATGCCCTAGGCCCAATCAGCAAACGGAAAGACATAAACATCCGCGGAGACGTTGCGCTAAACACAGTTTTACACGATATACTTATGGGAGTTTCGAGCGAAACCTGTTCGATGTATCACCTACGCTCGCTCGACTCAAACGATCCTTGAATAAACCAATGATCAGAGTTCCGGAATACTCGGTCAGACCTCCTCATTCCTCAGTGAGACCTCAAACGCTTGATCCTAATAGTATAACGGATCCCCCTGAACTGTACTCACTATTTAAAGATCTTGTGTTACCCGAACAATTAATCGGTGGCACTCCGGTAGTGGGCTCACTAGATATTCGCCAACCCTACCTAGCCGGATTAGGACGCGGTCATCTAATATCGCCGTTTAACCCGTACAACCGTCCAGGCTTAACCCTGATACAACCCGTTACTGAAGTCGAAGAGAGCGTTGTACGAAACGCGTTAGACGCTATTCGGCAGAAAATCGGAAAAGGAACTTACGATTGTTTAGAGAAACGCAAATTGCAGCAACAAGTCCAAGCGGTGAAAGAATTAGCTTTACCCCAGTTCAATAGAGAAATCCAGAATCTCGAGGAAGACATCGAACGTGGACGAACCTACTCTTTACAAGAGTTCCTAGACGAGCGTTTACAACAACAAGCGGAGGAAAATCAGCTCGAGGAGAAACACATAGAAATGGATGAGAGAGAAGAAGCAGCTTTAGCCCAGCCAGAAGCTCAAATTCTTATGACGGATCTCTATTCTAAAACCATCATCCATCCTTCGATGGTTCCCCATTTGGAGACAAACTCTTCGCCATGGCACAGCCTCAACCGGTTGATATCAACCTAAGATCTCGAGATCTTATCGCTGACGCTCCCATGTTGCAACGTCCGCCAATCGAGGCCGCTCGTGTCGATGGTATACTCGTTGAACCTCCGGACAATAGAGCGGATCTTGTCCGTCGTATGGTACACGAAGTTAACATACGCGCTAGACCTTTACCAAACTCGTTTTATGGGATCAAAGATCACCCTTATTACGTCAATCTAACGCAATATTACATGGTAAAACCGGAAGATCCTACACATAGTCTGAGGTTTCTACCACTAATAAATCCTCTCGATCTTGTCGAACTCGAACAACTGCAGAAACATCTGGATCAGTTAGTTAAAGTAAACTCATTCCGAAAACCCTATAATGTTTCCAGAATAGAGAAAGAGAAAATACCTCCGTATAATCTTGATGGATTCATCAAAACTCGATTAGTGCACTGGAAACTCGATGTGTTTTTCGAGGAGGAAAGAATACAATGATATGGAGATGTAGAGACATACACTACACAATATTTAAAGTATAGAGATCTACCTAATGCTAGCGAATGCGCTACCTTGTGGCATCCAGTGGGAATGACTCTAGAAAACGCCCCTAAAGAGTGGAATGAGACTCTTAACGTTATCGAGATGTATGGAGTTGTCACTTACGATAACGAAGGTAGCGTTCCGGTTGGAGAACTGGGAACTACGTGAATGATACACATACGAGGACTAGCTGGTTCTACCCACATATTTACTCGAGCGTGTTCCGATGTGATTGATTATTCTTTTGAGACCCTTACCGAGATACAAAAGAAACTCCGACATGGACAATTCAAACTCGCGCAGCATTACGTCACCGACACCGAGCGCAAACCGGCCATGGGTATCGATGGATCGATGTTACCCCAGCCCGTGCTCGAGATGTTGTTTAACGAAAGAATCCTTAAAATCGGCTCAGCTGTTTATGGAGATCTCCAAAACGACTTTCGGAACATGGAGAATATTCCATACCCTTTCGTCGATACTCAGCTGATTGCTCCCTGGGCAGAAGGCAGAGGTTTCTTCCGCACTATGTATGCAAATACACCCAGCGGCATTACTAAAGTACAACGAACCTCCATCGGACATCTTGCCTTTCAAGAATACGGATGGAATTTCAAGGTTGGAAATCCTATCAACTACCAACAAGTATATGGAGATCATTATTCTCGATTATACTTTGCCGGACCATTGACCGCACCTGGCGCCGTGTATAGCTTTATGAGTGTTCCACTTCGTCCCTCCTTAGCTATATACACGATCTTTGAAAACGCCGCACTTGCCGGTTGGCTAGCCGATGTGTGCAGTCGTACCATACGCGCCCATCCCTTAATACTTGGAACCAAACTCGCCAAGCTAGATGAACACAATAAATTCATCCCCTTCGAATGTTTGAGGCGCTTTCTGACTCCGTTCCGTAACGTTGATAGTCAGTTCAAGGACCGCGCTCTGACCAAACTCAGCCTAAGAGACTCAGCTGCGGAGAAGTTAGACGGCCCGGGATTCGCCCTTTTCAAGGACGTTTGTATACAGAACTTACATTCATCTGTTATACAAAGACCTCGAATACCCATGGGTTATTCTGTCGTGGAAGTTCAGACAGTGGGTTCGCTTGCAGAGACAGCCGCACCTATCTCAACTATGCAATTGGAAGACGAACCAATATGCTTAGAATCTGAGGAGATTCAACCTACAGCGCCCCGGAGCAGCTATAACGACTACGTCTTGGAATGGTATCAAGGTCCACAATGTCTCACCGCATACGATTATCGGCACGCCAACTATGTTTCTCAAAAGCGTTGCCGATTATGCGCATCGAGAGATCATTTCACCCCTATGGACTCAGACGTACCCTGCTCCTATTTCCATGAACAACCGATGATGGAGATCTATTGTGCGTATTGCAGACTCAATAACTCGCACATTTTTGCAGTCTGCCCCCAATTTATGACTCAATGCCACCACTGTCAACTTAAAGGACATGCCAGTTTTAATTGCCCTTATAACCGCGATCTGGAAAGCGTAGATGAGATGATTACCCTGCGCTACATCCGAGCTTGGGAAGCGAACGCGGATTTACATTGTGAGTCACGCCATCGCTATTACCCTGGACGCGCCTACGAAGGAGTTTACACGTTCCATCCTTATCTATTCGCGTCTGTTGAACAAAAAACACGCACACCAAGTTACGAACTAATGAAGCGTGTTGGTGAGTGTATTTCCACCAAATTTGTTCGAAAATATCTCAGGAACGTCAATCCTAACGATATTATTTCATACCATTTGATCAATTTCATCCGTCAAGACCCTGAGTATGGCGATTTATTTATTAACTCGCACCCTGAGTTACAGGAAGTATCTCGACGGCCCTACGAATATCGAGCCCGAGAACGCGAGCTGGAAAGAACCATTAAACCGAAGAAGTTTCTCACCACTCACGGTCCACCTACCGCTATTGTCCAGACTACTCGTCAGGGACCAGTAGGAGCTGCTGTCCTAAGACGCGCCCTAAAGGCCGTTAGACCTCGCTCCACTGAAGTTGATATCGATCAACCAGGTACCTCGACTGGCGGATACACCGATCGTAATCCTAAACATTCTGATGCAATTGTATTGCACCCTTCACCCAGGAGTTATAGCCCTCCTAGTAAAGTGGCTCGCCCCAAAGAGAAAAGGACTCTTGCTAGCCTCAAAAAACTGCGTAAACGCCGTCCGCGTAAGAAAGACTAACTGTTTAGAGTATTTTATATTTTAGAAACTGTGATTTTTTATATTTTATAGAATTAAATCCCATTTTCTGGGAGCAGTGTAAAGGCTTTTGCGGAATTAGCTGGTTATTTTCCCCGCAAAGTACTCTGTAGTTGTTTTAACGGACATAAAAAGCCGTTTCCTTACTGTACCGGTGTTTTAGTGGACATAAAAAGCCATTTCTTCTGTATGTGTACTTTAGCGGACATAACTAGCGATTTTGTGTCGCAATAAGCCAAATGCTCTAAACATCGGAACTCAGATGACGACATCTATCAGCTGTGTCCACGTGTAACTTTTTCTTTGTTCTTTGTTCGGTCGACCAATCAGAGCGGTTTTCACTCTGTGTTGGATTTTGTATACAGAAACTCACGCAATTGAGTCAGTGTGTGTATATTTTCCTAAGCCCAGAACACCGGCTTTGGAATTATTCTATGTTTCAGGCTTTAGCCAAACATTAGTAGGCTTTGATCCTAGAAACGTATAACTGTTATCAAACCACCGCAACAAACTGGCAAATCAGCCTGTCATATCTAATCCAAACACCGCATTATTTTATTGCTATTTACTGTCGGTTATTAATTATATCAGTTGATGGAATATTGTTATATTTGGAGAATATCGATAAATAATCAGAAAACCCCAATCTTCTTGATATACTGAAGGTTAGAGAGACCGGTTACATATAACAATTGCGATTTACATTATATTGGTTTTGGAGTGAATCTAATGCTATTTCATGGGCACTACATGTGTCGGTTGCTGTTCTCTTTATATGTGACTAAAATTAGTGAAAGCCGGCAGATCGGTGTGCAGTTTTGTGCGGTAGTGTGCATGAGTGTGATAGATACAAAGCATCTCCTAAAGAATGCGCTTTATACGTGAATCAATAGCCATCCTGTTGTGCTTAGTGTAAGTCATAACGCTGTTTATATACTTAGAGTGCCACGTCCTAAAGGAACTGTTAATATTTCCCGAAAGTGAATAATATTTGTCAGAGATTATATATTAACGATCAATCGAATAATACAGTAGGCCTACACCGCAATAAGGTCAGAGCATCCGAATCCAGTCTCCCGGGAATATCCAGCGGGTGAATGGTCTACTAGGATCGGCATGCTGCATTGCAGCTGCATTTTTAAGAATGCTGTGCTGGCTGAATGGGTGAATGGTCGCGCATAGGCTGGCTTCGGCTAATGTAGTGTATCAAATACTCGTCATAGGCTAAAGTCGATTTATAATCTAGAAGACACCTAAATTTGGCAGGTTAAACTGCTAAAGGTCTGAAAGCGCGAACAAGTGTAGACCTACTGTATTATTCGATTGATCGTTAATATATAATCTCTGACAATATATTTACTTTCGGGGAAATATTAACAGTTCCTTTAGGATGTGGCGCTTTAAGTATAAAAACAGAGTTATGACTTATACTAATCACAACTAGATGGCTACTGAGTTTCGTAAAAAGCGCATTCTTTAGGATATGCTTTATTAACCTTCACACTACTTCACACTACTTCACACTACTTCACACTACTTCGCACTGATCTGCCGACCGTCACTGAATTTGATCATATAGGAGGATCGCAACTGACACATGTAGGGATTATGAAATAGCATTTAATTCACACAAAAACCACTATAATGTAAGTCGCAGTTGCTACCGGTAAACCTGTTCCTCTCACCTTCAGTAATCAAGAAGATTGGGGGTTTATGATTATTTATCGGTATTCTCCAAATATAACAGCAATATCCATTTACATAACACCAATTAATAACAGAAGCAAAATAATGCGGTGAACAGTCAGTATGTGTTACTTATGCAGTGTTCCGTGTGCAGCAATGTTCAATGTGTTGAGTATGATCAGCAATGTTTCAGGTTAATAGTTTTACGTTCTTATAATCAATTTTTATTTATTTTTTATTTAGGTTTCCATAGGCCCCTGTCCAACATAAAGGGGAAAATCGCTCTGATTGGCTGACTAGGCAGAACAAAGAAAAGTTCCACGTCTACAGGAAATCAGCTGACAGATTTCGTCATCTGAGCTCCAATCTTTTAGAGTATTATGCGCATTGCGGCAAAAATGACTTGTTATGTCCGCAAAAGCACCTACACTGCGTATTGCGGGAAAAATGACTTGTTATGTCCGCAAAAGCTTTTACACTTTTATATTCACCATGGTATGCACTTGATTAAAGTTCATAAACTTATTAGATTTAAGAAAGGTTACATTTTTAAGGATTTTATTGAATATAACACCCAGCAAAGAAAAATAGCAAGCAATGACTTTTATCATAAGTTTCACAAAGGAACAAATAACGCGCTTTTCGGGAAAAGCATGGAGAATATACGGGGCCGCGTCTCATTTCGCTTATGTAATTCAATCAAGAAATGTGACTTATTATTATCCAAGCCGAATCACGAAAATTTAATTATGTTCACTGATTCATTATCGGGTCACGTCCTATCTAAGACTGCGGTTTGTTTGCATATATATATATAATTTATTGACGACTTGGATTATATAAACAGTATCAATAATTAAGTACTCATCACAAAATAAACCGAGGTTGTCCATATTTAAGCAATTAGAAAATAATCACGAAATCACAAAATATTCTATAAATGCGGTATACACATAGAAGGAAGAGCTTTTAATACGTTACATAAATGATACAATTATTCTAGATCGACAAAGGACGGAACGACTTATAAGAGGATAACTTTAATACCTTTAATACGGAACTAAAAACTATTCACCAATACGTTGTAATACTATTTACTGAGAAAAACGGTAAATTCATAAAGGGAAACGTTTAGCAACCAAAAACACAACAATATAAGGTATAGATATAATTATTTATTTGCACAGATAAAAAAAAAAAAAAAAAAATGAATATTCTACTTGACATAGAGATTCTGAAATGTAGTACCAGTTAATCGGCCAAATAAAACAGGAAATACGAACCGATACCAAAGATCTGGGTGGGCTTAATTATTTTCTTCCGCCAACAGTAGGATCAAGTGGACAGCCTCCATTACCTTGGCTTCATCCTTGTTGTTCATGAAATCGGAAATTGAACACCATGATAGGTTGGGATCTCGTGGGATACGACTACAAGTGGTTATCAGATGAGCTTCATCTTGTATCGACCCACAAGGGCAGATACGGCGATCAGGTGGGATCTTTTTCCAGCGACCTAATTCAACGGCTAGGCGGGTGGAGCCGAGCCTTAAGCGGGTCCAAGCGATGCGATCAGGTTCGTTAAACGTTTTGCGGGAAATGTAACAAATGTGAGGTGATAAATTGGGGTTATATAACTGGTATAATTTTTTCTTTGTTGAGTCGACCTCGGAGCGAACATTTAATTTTAGTTTTTCCATGGCATCCATCACAAAGTCTTTCTTTGAAGAAAGAATATATTCAACCTGGCCCGCCATAGGCGTTCGATGCAACATACATTGGTCTAGTACCATCATCAGAGGTTTGTGAATCTCTTCATGTTCGATCATGTTACACAAAAAGTCGTATTGCCGCTTCAATATAAGTGGTTTAGGTTCGGGAACATTGGATTCGATATGGAGAATTTGTCTACACACATTGGGGCGGACCCCCATTAATAAGCATAGCATTTCCGTATACTGTTTGGATACTGGGGCTAAGTCGCCGGTTATCCACGTCTCGCAACCGTATAGAATGGCGGATGAAGCAGCCGCGCGAAATACCTGCAGCTTTAACCAAACTGGGCTGTAGTAATTCTTGGCTATGAAAGCACGGAACTTTGAAACTTGTTTCAGCTTTTCTTCGGCGTGTAACACGATAGCGGTTTTCGAACCACCGGTTTGAGTGATAGGTGAGCCTAAATACAAATAGGAGTCCGTATTCTTTATAGCAACCATATCGCAACTATAGGATGGGACTGTTAAAACCAAGTCTGTTTTATCGTTTGCTTCCAATGCAGGACCAACTACGATAAATTTTGTCTTTTTGGTGTTTAATATCATACCGTACTCGCCGCAATATTCTAGAACCTTTTCCATCTTGGCTAGACATAAAGAACGGGAGGAAGCGAGAATAACAGAATCATCCATGAGGAGGAGAATATGTAGCCAATTTAGGAAACTATCGGGGGTGAAACATCGTAGCGCGGCTGAAAGCGGGTTTAGAAACATAGTAAATAGGTATCCACTGCTGGGACCTCCTTGGAGAACCCCCACGCGGGAATTTATTTTAGATTTCCCTAGGATACTGACCGTTTTAGAGTACATTAACTGGAGCATGATCAGCATTCTTGAGCTGCATCCCATCGATTTGAGTAGTTCAAACAACTTTCCACGAGGGACTTTATCATAGGCTGTTCGGAAATCTATGAATACAATGAATAGCTGATGCTTTTTGGACTCTGCAAAATCAATAAGGAGGCGAAGAGTAAGGATTTGTTCTAAACAACCACGGCCTTTAACGGCTCCCGCTTGCTCGCAGCTTGGAAGTCTCCACGAAATTAGGCGGTGAAAAAAAATAGTGTCCAGTATTTTGTAAATGGTATTTAACACGCTAATTCCTCGGTAGTTTGAGCATTGTGACTTAACGCCACGTTTGAAGACAGTGATTAATCTAGAGAAACCCCACAGCACAGGGTATGCACCAGTCAGGAATACTAGATTCAACAGAGAGAGCAGCTGCAATATCCAGGTGAACGGCAAAAGTTTAAAGAAACCCGGTGAGATACCATCGGGGCCAGGAGCTTTCCCAGGTTTAATGACGTTAATAACATCTTTCAGCTCGCTTAAAGATATAGGGCTATCAAGATCGTTATTGCATGAATCTGTCTCTAACAATGGGGGATCAGGGGACTTGTTGACACCAGATGGATTTAATAAACTGGAGAAATGGGTGGCAAATTCTGCCTCTGAAGGCTCTATCTCCGAATTGGACGGATTATATGGACTTGCATTTAATTCACCCCGCCAACCGATTCTTGCCCACATGTCCTTAGCACTGCAGTTGTCTAACATGTGTTGCCAGACCTGCCATTGGGGCACTGATGTAGGAATTCGGGGGTAACTATGCACGTGTTTAACAGAGGCTTCTGATGCGGCCTTGTAGATTGAGTCTGTGAACGTTGCTGCTAAATCATTAATATTCATTCCGATGTTTAAATCGTCAACATTAACTAGCGATTTATTTAGGATGGCTTGAAACTTTGTAGTATCAACGCATGAGGTATCACAATATAGTTTCTTAGCACATATAGGTTTACAAGGATTTTTCAACAGGTGACAGTAAGAGCCTAAAAGGTCAGCTCGTTCAAGAAGACAGGCAGACGAGATGAAACAAAATTTAGTAATATACAGGCTAAACTCTACCCCGGCGTGGTTTGATGGCCAATCGAAGTCCAACAGAGTGTTAAAATCCGTGAATCCGGATATCAGGTCTCCAGAGCAAAGTACACGGTCCAATTCAGAGATATATCCAGACCTGCGTTTAAATGTTAGATTTCCACTGAAATACGACCCATTCAATGTCTCGAGGTAGCTCAAATTAACTAATGAGCAGTTTTTACACAATTGAATAAGCCGAGCACCATGAGCGTTTATAGTTCTATCATGTGGGGTATGGTACCAGTATTCATTAGTATTCAGATCTGCTAGACGGACCCCGCATCGAGCATTTAGATCGCCAAATAAAACAAATTTAGAGTTTGTCGAAGCGAGGAAGATTGCTGCCTGAAGTTTGGACCAAATATTGGATGAAAAATAAGGTGAGTTTGATGGTGGAATATATACAGCGTAGAAGTGAATATTTGGGGCAAAATCGAGTTTGAACGATATCAAATCATGTTCCATATTCATACAAATAATCGAACTGGTCAAATAGTTTTTAACCAAAACAGCTACTCCACCGCGATGAGCTGTTTTTACATCAGGAAACCGTAAAACATTAAACCCTGACACCCGGAAATTAAAAATAGCTTTTACTTCAAACAGAGCTACTATATCATACTGTGAAAGTTTTTGCAATATAACAGAGTTGTGCAGTTTATCCCTGATACCATCAATATTCCAACTAAGAAACTTCAACCGGTCAGATTTGTGATGAGCATTCAAAAATTCAGATTAAATTTGTCTATTATAACGTCGTCCTTTTTTACAACTCGAAGTACTGGATCATACGAGATAACGAGATCTGTTTGCAGGATTCCCTTTTTCAAGCCTTTCAACTTCACGTAGACGGCCGATTTCTTTACGTATAATAGGATGAACATCGGATTTGATAAATACTTTCCCAAAATTGTCATCATTCTTTAACTTTTTCAAAGCAGGGAATATCTTTCTGCGATCAGCTTCTGCCGAATTCTGAGACAGAGTAAGCAGAATGGGCCTTGGGTTAGGTTTATCAGGGACAAACTGACCAAGGCGCTCAACTTTGTAATTAGAAACTTTGATCCCGATTGCGCTAAAGATTGCATCGCATTGATCATTGTCTTTATCCTCGCTGGGCGGGTTGTTTTCGACGACCCCCCGTACAATAAGCTTTTGAATTCTCATTTGACGGTCAATGTACTCGCAAAACCGTTGTTGGGCTCCACATGTAGCACGGAGGTCGCAATTTTCTTGTTCAAGAGTGGTGACACGTGTTCCTAAGGCGCTTATGTGCTCGGTCATCATAGAGCTAAATATGGATTTCAGCTGACCTACAGAGAGCGAGCTCACTGAGGAGCTATCATCAATGGTGGGGGGGTGAAGGCCCGGAGACGGCGTGAAGTTCGGAGGACATGGAGCCGGCGGATAAGACTGAGGTGGTCCTGACCCAATAGGGTGTTGTTGCCAAATTGAGCGCTGGTCGGTAGTGAATCCAGGAGCTGTCTGACTGTAACTTGGCCAAACCTGAGTGGAATTTAACTGGGCATGTTGAGATTGGAGGGGCTGGGGCCCAGATACCGGTAGGCCTAAATCGGATAAAGATTGCGACCTACCAAGGAAGCATGCATCGCAAAGGCCACCTGGTTTTAATCGTGTTTGGTGAGCGTCACATCTTTTACAATTTCCCATTTCACACAATTTCGAGCGTTCAGCGGTTGTCAATTGACCAACAGGTTAGGCTAACAGGCGTGCAGTTGTGCTGTGTAAGCTGCAATGCTGCAATGCTGTAATTATTACTGTTTGTACTGTTACCGTATTACTGTAAGTGTAGCCACTTTTAGCCACAATTTTTATGCAAAAACCTATTTTTTAGGCCAAGCTGTATTGGACATGTCGAAGTTAGATTATTACAGTTTCTTCTACGAGAAATTAATGCCCCTGGAAGCCGAATTAAATTGTTGTATAAATTTGCTAGGTGGGGACGCGGATTCTTTTTTTTTACAGTGTGTTGGTTTATCCCAACACCAATTTGTATATGCGTTACAATCAAAAAAAGTTTTAGACTGTTCAAATTATCCTATTACACATCCGTTGTATACAGTAGAACAGAAAGGGAAATATAGATATTTAAGTCTATCCCGTTTAAACAGGTATTTTACTCAGACCAAAATGTTATAGCTTTCGTGAGGGGTCAGTTCCAAAATGTGTCGCTAAAGGCGTAGGAAAAATGGTTATAAAAAAAACTCTCCCACGAATCATATTTAAAAGTATATAACGAGGTTAGCGAGCATTACGAATACAGTCAAAGGTTTCAATCTAATTTACATAAAATCTACACCGTTTCACAAAGAAAAAACTCGCTAAAACTGTGGGAAGATAAAAGATACTACATATCAACTAATGAAAGTCTACCTTACGGCCATTATAAAACACATTTGGATCATCGCAAAGCGCCAGCCCCTAAGCTTTATATACCGCCCATTGTAGAATAGCGGACTGAGATGTCTTTTAGCGTTGTCAACAGTAATATACGTTTGAGGTTGGTTGGCGGGTGCATATCATTCGATGTGCTGGCTAAACGAATTCTAAATGGAAAACTCATCTTAAAGCCTCTCCAATATATCGCCAAAATTTGCGGAGGGACGTGTCTCTTTTTCCTCAGTAAATTTCCTCAGTACTCAGTAAATCACCTAAAATAAAAAAAATTATTAAGTATATATATAAGCATACTGATTATAAAGTTGTGAAATGTTGTGTGTATGGCAAAACCCGGGATATTTCAAGCATTTTTTCCAAAGTTTTTGAATTTTATTGGTAATTTAGATAGTAATTTAGGTAGAAATATTTAATTTTTTCATTTCTGGTGCCAGTTTTAGGTTTGTCCGGTGGGATCTCGTTAGGTTTTTAAATAAACACGGATATTACCATTATTCACATTATATATAACGTGTTATATCGGTAGTCTTAGATTGTCAAGGGCGTCAATTTCATTTCTGATGTCGGTTTAAATTTACATAAATCTAGTCTGTCTGTCTGTCTGTCAGTCTTTCTGTCAGTCAGTATGTCAAACTTAATTTATTGTTCACATTATATAATGTATTTTATTAATTATTTATGTTAGGTTTTAAAGAGTGCTGGTTTCTATAATTGCTCAGTTTTACCGCGTGAAAAACCCCACCCGCGTATATACTCGATACTATTTATAACGGTGGCAGTGTTTTATTACTTACTATTATTGTTCTCGTTTATATATGTTATTAATATAATATACATATAATATATGTAATGAAATCACTCAATTAAACTCGCTTTAATTAAACAATTCGATGGGGATTTAAAGTTCTTATCTAACGCCTCCCTTAACCCTATTAAACCCGGGGGGGGGGGTCAATATGACCCCCCCCCCCGTGGTTTTTTTATTATAATTCTGAAACAAACGCCGTTGGGAATCTGAAATTTTATGTCTTTTCCTAAAAATCTATTGTCTTCCTAGTAGTGAAAACCGTTTTCAAAAATATTTGGTACTTTTCGAGTTATAGCACCATTTTTTAACCCTACTTTTGGCACTTTTTTTGAGACGTTTTTTGAAAATTACATTTCAATAAATATGAATTGTAACATCTCTATTTTGGATTTACACCGGTTTTTTGGTGTTAGAAATTTGATGGAATTCATATAAATTGATTTAGAAATTTCAAACTTGTTTTTTTCGGTGGGTGCCAAATTTTGGTGCCAGCACCAAATTTTGAAATAAGTCAATTTTGTAAATTGATCGTTTGAAACTTGTTTTTTACGCAATTGGGGTTTTTTGGGTTTCTGGATTCGATGAAATATATACGAGTTTCACCAAGCGTATCAAACTTGTATTTTTCGGTGCTGTGTGCAAATTTTGGTGCTAGCACGAAATTTTGAAAATCCATTCAATAGATAAAATTGCTTGTGACAATTTATTTCTTGCGTTTTAGAGGTTTATGGCTGTTCTGAATTCAATGGAAAATATAATTATCGAACTAGACATCTCAAACTTGTATTTTTCGGATGTGGGTGCAAAATGTGGTGCTAGCACCAAATTTTGAAAACCATCAAATATATCAATTGATTGTGTCACCTTGTTTCTTGCGTTAAACGGGTTTGTGATGGTTCTGAATTCGATGGAATCAGTAAAAATTTCATATGAGTTCTCAAACTTGTATTTTTCGCCGGTGGGTGAAAATTGTTGTGCCAGGACCAAATTTTGGAAAATATGCAAATTGATAAGTAGATAGTATCACCTTGTTTCTTGCGTTATACGGGTTTATGAGGGTGCTGAATCCGATGGAATCAATAAAAACAGCGCTGGACATCGCAAACTTGTACTTTTTGGTGATGGGTACGAAATTTGGTGCTAGCACCAACATTTTCCAAATTACGCCGAAAAATACAAGTAACAATGATCTGGCATATTTGAAATGTATTCCATTAGAATCAGCGCCCTGAAAACCTGAAAATGTGAATTTATAGCATCGTATAATTGAATTAAAAATTTTGTGTTCTAACTGAAAAGTGCTGGTTACTTGTTTTTTTCATTTTTTTTCCTACGCAGAGAGGACTAAACAGCCATTTATAGTAATCATATCATTTTTCAATATTTTCCAATGTATTTTGCACCCCAGAAAACCTGTATTGAAAAATAATAAGCCGAAAATGTAACTTTCAAATTTGGTGAAAATTGTGCACTACTTGTAATTTTGGTGCTACAATATAACCACCCCAGTACATTTTTTCGAAATTTTTTTTTTTCGGTCGGATCCAGACAAGTGATACCTACGGACAAACAAAAAATCAGACGTTTTCGTAAATATTTGTAGATTTTAGAGGGGGGGGGGGGGTCAATATGACCCTCCCCCGGTATTTGTAAAACATTTTATAGCCCGGTACTAATAGGGTTAACCGTAGAAAAACCTTCTTAGGCGTCGGTAGAACCGATGAACTTATAAGTTTTCTAATTAATATTATTCTGAATGTATTAAATGGTAACGTAAAAATTCCTGAGCAAAAAAATGGCGAGGCTAAAACGTCATAAAAAAACTATACGAGAGATTGCTAAAAAACCAACAGCCAAATATCCTATTAGAATTTATCGTTAACGATTGGTGCAGCGGGGCGGATTTATAAATTTACTAATCTCTGGTTTAATGAGCAGTCTTAATAAAAAATCAGAAAATATCGCCCATAATAACGGCTGTAAGAGGCAGAAAAATAGCCCAATCCCGTCGGAGGTATAGGCCTAGTACCTCTGGTACACGCGTCAACCGTCAAGTTTCTATATAGAATTATACTCTCTAAACGCCGTGGATTTTCAAAATTTTATTTTATTCGAATTAACTTTGTTAAAAGATTACATTAAGTCCTCATTTGTATTTGCTATATCTATTTGTACGATGATTAGCCAAGTGGTTCAGTAGCTCAGTCGGTAGAGCGTTGGAAATTATATGTAGTGTGTATTGAGTTCGAATCCTAGTAGGTGCGAATTATTTTTTGTGCAGAATTTCAACTCAAGAGCAACGTCATCGCCTATTCTGAAAGTCAAGGTAAGTAACCCACCGATTACAAATCGTAGTAGTTTGTTGACCAGACCTGCACTACTGACGACTAAACAGGTGAGTCCACCTTCGACACCAAAACCCGTTACGCACTACACGTACCCAATGACGTTTAGGCCTACAAGGCCTTTAGATTCAAACGTTGTCGTCCGACCACCGATTAATCAGTTTACATCGCAATCTACGACTTCGAGGAAGACTTGTGAGCCTACCGAACAATGGAGACCAGTGGAAACGCGACCGTTTAACCAGTTTACATCGCAATCTACGACTTCGAGGAAGACTTGTGAGCCTACCGAACAACGGAGCCCAGTGGATACGCGACCGTTTAACCAGTTTACATCGCAATCTACGACTTCGAGGAAGACTTGTGAGCCTACCGAACAACGGAGAACAGTGGACGATGTTCCAAAACGGAATGTTAGAATTCGTACGACGCAACGGACACGAACACGTCGACCACCGTATCCAGGTGACAGTAGTACTTCAAGCGAGTCGGATTACCCGGAACGCGAGGTATTTAGAACAGGAGCGGCCGACGAATGTAAACGTGAGCGTTCAGACAATTCCTTTATCGATAATCCTCCACAAAATACGCCAACACAGAAGTCGTTACAACCAACGGACGCAATTAGTACGCAACAACTCGCCGAAATAATGCGCCCAGTTGTCAACAAGTTGGCCCAGATAGAGGAACGTTTAGAGGAAACTCAAACTGATAGTTCGCGAGGTAACGAGTTCGAACACTCTAGACACCCGAAGCAACAAAGAAAACAATCCTCGAGAAACACCTCGTATCAAGGAAAAGCGCCAAGACGAGAGAACATCAACTCGATTGCCAACCAAGGACGCGAAACTTTGAACGTGGCCGAGGAGATAGCGAAATTCGCAGCGAGACAAGGTTTACCGGTGCAACAACCACCTAAGTTTTCAGGTAACTCGAAACATTGGCACACTTTTGTGGACTACATCGAAACACAAATAGCAGCGTGCGCTTTTACATCGAGGGAGAAATTCAACTACCTGCTACAAACGCTGACGGGAGAACCGAAACGTCTAGCGGAGACCTTTGTCGGTGTACCAGACGCCTTCGAACTAGCATACGATCGCTTAACTTCGATTTACGGAGGCACCGTAAGCATGGCTAAGTCAGTGATAGAAGAACTCTGTAAGGGGGGGGCTATAACAAAACCCGTTGACTTACTGAAATTAGCTGACGAGATTAAGAACGCCATTACTACACTACGCTCGATTGGACAACTTGACTACGCGAACACTCCGACAGTCCTATTGAAAATAATAGGAAGATTACACCATCGACTTCGTCGGGAGTGGCGAAAGATAGAATATCAGCAAGAAGAGAGAGGCGGATTCTTGAAGTTGGAAGACGTCTACTTACTGATATCCAGAGAGGCAGTAGTCGAGACGCGTTCGAACTACACGGACCAACATATCGTGGCGGAAGGAATAACATTACCATCCTCGAACCGACAAAAACCCCAAACAACATCCACAAAGACGGTTACCTACGCAACATCGACCGACACCCGACAATTTTCGGATAGTAATAAGGTATCCGCACCAATTGGAACCAAACAGATCCGACAGCAACTGAGCACAGACTTTAGCGGTTGCCAATATTGCGAACGGCTAGGTAAACGACATACTATCCATAAACTGAGAGGTTGTCGACTATTCCGCGAATTGAATTCGGAGGAACGACGACTACAAATACGGCCATTGGACTCTTGTTGGCGGTGTACGCTACATGGACATGTCCGTAAAGACTGCCCAAATACAGACACCTGTCCTTCCTGTGGACGCAACCATGACGGTTTGCTCCACACAGACAGTCATACGCCGACCAGACGCTTCACCAGGGAACACCCGGAAGCGGCAGCAAGATGCAACACAGCATATAAGGGTCGAGAGTCGAAAACAACACCGACTTTCGTGACGCACATTAGAGATTGCTTCTCGGAACAATCAGGATCGTCGGATGAAGAGTCGGAAGACGAAGACGTTTACTTTGATACTGGAGACGAACAACCATCGATTGCACTTCTGATGCCTGATCAACTAAAGGGGTTTAGTATAATTCCTGTCAAGATTACGGGCACAAAGGGGAGCAAACGGATACGGATCTACGCTATCCTGGACTCAGCCTCATCTCATAGCTACGTGGATGAGAAAGTAGCTGATGTTGTGACGGATCTCCGACAAGGTAAGAACGTCAGTTACACCGTAAGTAGTATGCATGGACAACGTGCAATACCAGTGACACGAGTTAAGTTGAACTTAGACACTCTTCTTCCGAAATCGCAACATAGCGAAAAGGAGAGGTCTTTGTTACCCTTTAAAGATTTAACCTTTGCGGCCACAAAGGACTTTAGTAACCTACTAGGTCCTGTCCCAGAACAATCCTTGGAGGACCGTAAGTACTTCAGACACCTTGGTGTACCTGAATGTCCTGTCAACTATAGGTCGGTAGCAATGCTGATCGGGACAGATCAATTCAACCTACATCAAGTGTGGGAAACCAGACCATCGGCAGTCATAGCGGGAAACGCATACGCCTGTAGAACGCCGATAGGGTGGTATACTCAAGCGCCTGTGCGCACACTGGATATAAGTGACGAGGAAGACGATATACAAAGTACATGTAGTTTATTAACTACAACTTCGACTCATTCCTTTTCACACGACGTAGACTATACTACACTACATTCGACAAAACATGACACGACGTGTGTAGCGAGTATGATAAGTCACAAGGAGCAGCTAATCCACCAGGTGAGTTTAGAACTTGGGAAGAAGACGAGTCAGCCAGAGATTCCATCGACGACAGATGATAACGCCGGAAGGCTTGCGAGTCTATCTACACTAATAACCTCAACAATGCCCGTCGATATCGATGATGACGCGTTAAGAAATCATCAAGTGGAACAAGCTGCATTGGACAAAGAATTAACGGAGAAGACTATCAGGTGGTTAGAACAAGATACAGCCGAACCTGGTAGCTACGAACCATGTATGTCGGAACAAGAGAAACAATCTTTGAAGATCATGGAAGATACTATCCGCCAGACGAAAGACGGACATAATGAGGTAGGGATGCTATGGCGTAACCAACGTCCTAAACTCATAAATAACTATCCGCTAGCCTTAAGACGTTTACACTCAATACGACAACGTCTATTAAAGGACAAGAAAGCCCATCTGCAGTATAATACTCAGATGGAGACGTATTTAACGAAGGGATACGCTATCAGAATGACTAACCCAGAGATTGTGACTGACCAGACATACTACTTGCCACATCACTACGTGAGACACCCCGACAAACCAGACAAAGTACGTGTAGTCAATCACTGCACGGCTCTGTTTGAGGGAATGTCCCTCAATAGTGAGTTAATGGATGGACCAAACATGAATAATTATCTTATGGGGGTGATTATGCGCTTCCGTCAGCGTCAAGTAGCCTTTACTTGTGACGTCGAAGCTATATTTCACCAAGTGCGAGCGTTAGAGCGAGACAGAGACAGTTTGAGGTTCCTCTGGTACCCGGAAGGAGACTTAAGTCTACCACCGGCGACTTACCAAATGCAAGTTCGCGTTTTCGGTGCCAGGGACAGCCCAAACTGTACGATGTACGCCCTAAAGCAAGCCGCTAGGGATCAGAAACATATATATGACCCAGAGATAATCAAGATCGTAGAACGTGACTTTTACGTAGACGACGGCTTACAGAGTTGTGACACAGTAGAACGTGGTATAACAGTAGCACATCAATTACGGGACTGCTTAGCGGGCGGAGGTTTTAACCTCACCAAATTCGCCTCAAACAGTGCCGAATTGGTAGACTCATTCGGAACGACTGAGCGTGGAGGTGGTGACATTGACCTAGAGTTCGAACCACTACCGACGACAAAGGTGTTAGGGCTCTTTGGGGACCCAAACACGGACAACTTTCGAGTGAAGGTGAGACTGGACACTCAAGAAAACACTCTGACAAAGAGATCCTGCTTGTCAAAATTGAGTCGATTGTTCGATCCATTAGGTTTCATCAGCCCAATAATACTGCAAGCCAGAATTTATATGCGCAGTATTTGGAAGGATGGACTGACATGGGATGAGCCGATCTCATCAGAACAAGTGGACTTATGGAAAACCTGGGAGGCACAATTATCTTCGCTAGAGGATTATTCCATACCCAGAGTGTACTTTCCATTACAAACGACGTTTCCTGACAACTCGGAATTACATTGTTTTTCCGACGCCAGTGACAACGGCTTTGGTGTGGCAGCGTACTTGCGCAGACAAGTAGACTCAGAAGAGTTTGATGTTTCGCTCATTACTTCTAAGACTAAGACCATGCCTACTAAGTATATGACGACACCACGCGCTGAGCTACAAGCCGCAACCCTGTCAACCACAATCGTGAACCTTATACAGACGGAACTACAGTCAAGTTTACAGATATTTTATTGGACTGACGCGACGTTGGTTTTATTTTACATAAACAACGACACACTTGAATTCAAGACATTCGTAGCTAACCGTCGCGCAGAAATTCTAGACTGTTCAATAAAGGAAGATTGGCGACATTGTCCCGGACCACAAAATCCAGCTGATATTGCGTCGCGAGGAATGATGCCCGAGGAATTCTGTAAACCGGAAAACAAAGAATTTTGGCAACACGGACCACAATTCTTGCAAAGATCAGTACAACATTGGCCGCCACTATACGACAACAAGTCTAACACTATCCCTAAAGACGCGGAAATTAAAAAACCAAAGAAAGGGAAAGCAAAGAAAAGGACGGCGGTTAAACTTAAGAAAAAACTGAAGGCGAAATGGAAAGATATAACTTCAAAGGTCAAGAACGGAAGACTTGCGAGCCTTTCTACACCAGACATATCGCCAGATGGTCAACCAGACGCGTTACTAGACGGTCAACCAGACATTTTGCCAGACATATCACAAAATGTTCTACCAGACACTAGTAACATATTGACAAATAGTAAAGCCGCAGTTTCTCTATTGGAGCGGCCTTGTATTGACAAACTACCAAATTTGACACACTTGAGCAACCATAAGCACAGTGAAACCTCATGTATTACAGATGTGGGTAGTACCTACGCTAATGTAAATACAGGTGTTACTTTGCGCTCAAGAGACATACCAAACTTGCAACCTATGGTGAGACCCGGGATTAATATCGGCAGAAAAATAAGTTTACCGAAACCCAGTGACCCCATAGAGTTCAAACCACCATTAACGATCGACTTACAAAGTACTGACAACCAGGGTAAGAAAACAAAGAAGGACAAATTACTTGTAGACCCGGACGGATCAACAGTCAACAAGGGAATACCTACCGGCGGACCCGTGGGCCCTTCTAGTAAATCAAAACCTTCCAAATTCTCCATTGACTTACCTGATGACGTCACAAATACTTACGTCGACCGTATTGTAAACTTCACAGATTCTTGGACAAACGCTTGCCGAAAATTAGCGTGGATTGTACGTTTTGTACAATACGTTAAAGGCAAACGCGACTTTACACGTCGACTTACATTGACTGAGATTGACAGGTGTGAAATTAAATTAATTCGCCATTACCAACTGCGATATTTCGCGCGCGAATTCACATCTATAAATCAAGGTCAACCAATCAAGTCGTCACCAATATTGAGTTGGAGTCCGATAATTTATAATGGCTTAATTTGTCATAAATCTCGGCTTCAAAACATTGACTTTAACACAAACTTTAGATACCCAATAATAATACCGCAGCATCACGAATTACAACGTGCAATGATACTGGAAGCACATTTACATCTGAAACACGCTGGAAGACACCACTGTCTTTCCTACTTACGTACAAGATTTGTATTAATTAGACCCAGTAAAGCGTTAAGTTCAGTGACACGTACGCGTATTATTTGTAAAAAGGTACACTCTAGAATAGGTACTCAAGAAATGAGTGAACTTTCACAAGCACGACTTCAAGCATTCAGACCACCTTTTACAGAGACTGGAATTGATTGCTTTGGTCCCATACATACGAAACGTGGACGTATACTAGTAAAACGCTGGGGACTGATTTTCACATGTATGTCCAGTAGGGCAGTTCATATTGAACGTGTGATGGATCTTTCCACCAATGCGTTTATACTAGCATTGCGGCGATTTATCGCTAGACGCGGACTAGTGAAATGCTTGTACTCAGACCAAGGGACAAACTTTGTTGGTGCTCGAAATGAAATTGCTAGAGCCTTTAAGAAATTAGATCATGATCAAATCTCAAACGAACTACGTCCTTACAAGATTGTTTGGAAGTTTAATCCTCCAGATAGTCCATGGAGAGGCGGAGTCTGGGAGAGATTGATTAGATCTATCAAAACGGCAATGGCAAAGGTCATTCCAGTAAACCACATTTTGACAGACGACCAACTGACAACACTGTTTGTTGAAATCGAGGCAATACTAAATACTAGACCAATAGTATTAGTACCCGATGACAAACAATCCCAGTTTGCTTTAACACCAGCACACCTGCTTATGCAGGCACCGACTACATTAACGCCTATTTCTTTTCCAATGGAAGGCGATAGCTACGGTAGAAAAGCGTGGAAAATCACGCAACTACTAGCTAACAAATTCTGGGAAATATGGCAAAACCATTATTTGCCCTCTATTTCTGCCAGAACAACATGGTACAATAACACCCGCGCATTAAAGCTGGGAGATCACGTGCTGTTAGCGGAAGTGAATCTAAAAAGACGCTTCTGGATAACAGGTGTAATTTTAGCCACACATCCATCTATGGATGGAGTGACAAGAACTGTGACGGTACGGACAATTGACGGTCATACAGTTGACAGACTGACTCAACGTCTCGTACTTCTTGAAGAGACTCGAAACGAGTCTGGAGACTACAAATCTCCAACAAATGTTAGTAAATAATTAGGAGTTTACAAATAGATTTCCACGTACCTGTACACTGTAGTAAGGACAGCGGTAGAATTCCATTGTCTTTATATGTGAACATTGAGGGTAGTACCCTTATGTGTCACATAGGAGCGGGATTTGTAGGTATAAGAAATGGAATTCTACTTGGAACTCACAATATTGAGACATTTTCGAAATTTTAGACAATCCATTTGGATTTGAAAAATTTTTAAAATTTTCTCCAGTGAATAGATTTCAGGGTACAGTCGGGTGGAACTTAAAATTAGAGAAACAAGAGAGGAAGACTTGCGAGCCTTTCTTAAAATTTTAATTAAATTTTACACGGTCTTGTTTCAATAAGTTACGTCAATAAATAGACTTCCCTATATTTATTACTAATTCTTGACTGCTTATTTTCTGATAATAGTTTGGGATCAAAAAGTGAGTATTTTAGACTCACAGCCAGTTTATCCCAAATTCGTTTTTATTTCGGCAAAAAATTTTAGATAAGAAGCAGCGTGTCATTAAAGAAACCCTAGATCTTAGGCTATGGGTAGGAGGTTAGAGCGTTGTCGAGCCAAAAGGGCAGACGAAAACTCTCACGTCTCCTCACAACTAACTACAAACTCTGTTGTATTCCCTCTAGTAGTAATGATTATGTAACTACACCTCTAATTATGGAGAAGGAGATACATGGAGAGCCGAGATGGGGATATGATATCCAAGAGGAAGCAGCAGCGCCATTCGAGAGATTTGGAGCCAAAGACTACACTATATTTGGTATAAAGGAATTATCAGAGAGTACAGCGAAACTCGCGAGAACTAAATATGACACAAATGTATTAAAGAGAAGGCAAAACGCATTAAATGAAAGAATCGAAAGTTTGCGCAAAACCTTCAATGAACTTTACCCGTACGACGCTTTGTGTGATACGGGAGACATTAACGAAGACCCCGATACTGAAATTAGTCGTTTGTATCATACCATGCAATACCTAAAGGCGCACGAACCTATGCCCGCGGTACGAGATGAATTTGATAGAATGCATCTTTACAGACGAACTCGAGGGGACGATAGAGAAACAAAGGAAGCATTTTCAGTTTATAAACTTTATTATCAATGCGGTTCTTGTATGCGCGAACAACGAAATGCGATTCCGATGCGTTTGAATAAGGAAAATCCTGAACCGATATTGGCGAGGTGTTCGAACCATCAACAACTACGCTACCAGGAAGGAGGGTATCCTTTATCAAATCCATATCATTCGTTTGCTATGACTGGACCAAAGGCGGGAGAAACTGTCGTTTACCCACCTAAGGTTGTTGAACCCGATGCATTTGAACTTACGCTGGACGAGGCGAATCAGTCAACCCGCGAAAAGAAAGAAGCTCTTAGCCTATACAGAGCCTACAAGGCTTTCGAGAAAGGTGAGATGGAAGAATGGGGCGGAAGACTCGCGAGCCTACCTTACCATTGGACGTCACACGATCAAACTCCAGCTAAGGAGATGACACCGGAAGTTTTCGAGAGCATAAACTTTGCTCAAAATGTTATTCAGAGACTACAGATTGCATCCCCGGAGAGGACAAGAGAAATACAACCATATAGTACTTCGACTACGAAACCATTGAGTACGACACTCAATTTTCCTATTAGTATACCAGTCCGACAGGATACGACGTACGAAATACCCATCGTGGATCATCCAGAAATCATTTCAAACTTGGAGTTCCTTCCTGCAGTTGTTTTTAGCGATATGAGTAAGATATATGATTTACGTAGACATATTACTCAAAAGGTCGTGTATAACGTTCCACCTCATATTCAAGACTTTAGGGAACTGGATAGAGCTGGTGCTGATATAGCTCCGAGTAATTTGAAAGGATATTTAACCAGAACGATTCGTTTATGGATTGGAACTGGAACCTTCGAGTCGGATACAGATATTGCCGCGGATTGGCGAGGTAAGGTTATTCGTTTCGAAGATGATAAGGACATAGAGAAGATTTGGCAACCTTCGGAAGAATTGTTGGACGAATGGAATAGAACGTTTAGATCGTTTCAGGAAAATGGTTACATGTTTTACGATAACGAGGGCGGCAGTCATCAACAGAGTTTGACTTCTAAGACTATACAAATTAGAGCGGCGGACGGAGTCTTGCACGTTTTCAGTAGACAGAGGAGCGACAAACGAATGCCGATACCTCCAGCAAATACAAAGCGACATCATCTCATCACTAACATAGTAAAGAAGATGGACCAAGCTTGTAATATCGATGCTAGAATGCTACCGAAGATGGTAAGAAATATGATTTTAGATAAAACTGTTGTAAAGATTGGATCAGGAGTAAGAGAAGACTTAATTAGCGACTTCGCTGGCATGACGGACAGCGATGACCGACTACCGACACCGTACGTCGACACTCGACCTCTTATCTTGTGGTCTATAGAACAAGGATATTTTCGTGAGTATAATACTCAGAAGACCGGAACTGGATACATTTCCTACCTGTTATTCAATTGGGATTATAAGGAAAGTAAGAGAGCCAAGTATATTGAGACTTATGGAGAAGGTGATACTCCAGATATGAGTGAGTTTGAATCACAGCTCAAATGGAGAGGATGCGTGTATTGGGCTATTACGTCACCTCCAAGAGCGGTCCTACAATATTATTTAGCAATAGAGTCGTCAGTGAATGTTTGCTTAATCGCCGACATTGTGTCTCGGACTCTTAAAAGACATCCACTTTGTCTCGGAGAAGATCATACGTTCTACATGGAAGGGAGAATTCATACCGACGTGTTTAGACGATTTCTTGAACCCTTCTACAACTCCGACGCTCAGTGTAATGCCTTTACTCGAGCAGGATTTAGTATATTTCGAGACGTGTATCTTCGCTGTGCGGGATCTCTTATCGAAAGACCATCTATGTTTACATTGTTACCCTATGAAGGAGAACGTATCGTGGAGGTTATGGATGAATCACGGCAGACGCGCGCGCCTATCGGTCACCTTGGTGATGATTTCGAAGTAACGACTACGATCACTGACGATCCTTTAGAGGAACTTCTTGAGATAGAAAGGAACCTCCCGAAGAAATCTCAGACGGATATTCGACAACTTGAATGAACTGTTGTGTCCAAGTTGCTGAAGATATGCCGACGATGGGGTCCCCCCGAGGTGATACGTTGCGATTCTGGTACTGAGTTATGGAATTCCATGTCGAAAGCATTATATAACTCTTTTAATATTATTGTTAGACGCGGAGCAGTGAGACATCCAAGAAGTCAGGGAGCAGTAGAACGTTTTAATAGATCATTTTTAACATTGGTACGAAAAACGTTAGAACGAAGTACAGATTGGGCTGTAGAATTGGATCAATTGTTATATTTCTATCGTCACAGACCTACGACTACAACTGCCATGAGTCCTACAAAAGCGATGTGTGGTTGGGATTGTTGTTCTAGAAATATCAATAAGAAATCTGGGTCATCATGGTCCCAAGGTCTAAATCCTTCTTTAGTTGATACTCTGGAAGAGTGTATGTCAAAATTAGATGGAATAGACATTTCAACACCACAAATCTTTGCCACTGGAGATTTGGTGTATTTATTACGTGAAGATAGGTCGCCTAAACACATGACACAATGGACAAAGGGATGGACAGTGACTGATATTATAAACTCAACAACAGTACGAATATCTAATACCAATAAGGAGATCAAAGACAAATTTGTAAACATTGATATAATAAAACACGCAGTAGAAGTAAATATTGATGACCGTTTGGAAAAAGCAAAGATTAAAGAGGATGATAATATAATAAAATCCGATGACAGCGATAATTTCTTAGAATTTGAATGTGGAGAGTTTGATCAAAGCGATAACAGCAACCAAAATACTGATAATGACGAAAATGAAGATGCAGTAATACCACGACGATCTACAAGTGTGAGACGTCCTGTTGATCTGTATGGAAATCCAAAACGTTATTGATGATGTTACTGAGGGGGATGTAATAAATATGATAGACGGGGTTCTATCAGAGGGGGATGTAATAATTTGTTGTATAGGTTATAGTCATGATCACTATAATGGTTACAGTGAGTAGAGTATATGATTAGTATAAAGTGATTTAATAATTGGTTTGTAAACGAGTGTGTATGTAGTGAGAAGTTATCCAGCTGTGATGATTTGGATGAGAGAATATGTATAGGAGAGGGGTGGTGAGGAAAGGGGTTTTTAGGTAGATTATTGGTGTAAACGATTGGATATAGAGTAAAAGATATATTATAATTGTTTTGTGTATATTATATGTATTGTACCAATTATTGTGTATTTATATTATATTCTATCTTAAAAATAACTGAAAGCATTTTTAATATTTCGAAATAAAAACGATTACAACCACCCCCTGTAACAATGTGTCAACCTGTTAGGTCTGAAGTATTTCATGCGCAAGGTGTGGAGCCTACACGCATCTATACTGCTAGTGAAGTGGAAACTCCTATAGTAAACCCTATTAAGGGTAATTATAAACCTGTTGACAATGATATTCCATATAGACTTGATAATAATCCGAGAAATTTATATACCGATAACTCGATATTAAATAACACGATGGCTCAAGAAAGTTTTACGCGTCAAATGGCTAGAACCGAAGCACGTCAAGCAGTAAAGGTGGGAGAGATCGTCAAGTTTAATGGAGATGAGATGAAATGGTTACCTTTTAATGAATATTACAAAGATAGCATACAGAACTCCGTGCTATCTAACGGAGAGAAACTGAGATTCCTCATCGAGTGCTTGGAAGGATCTCCCAAGTTAATGGCGTTAAAGTTTATTGGACATCCAGATGGGTTAAGACAAGTTTGGGATACATTAAACATCAGGTATGGTAATAGGAATAACATAGCTAGGTATTTGTATGCAAAATTGGTAGCGCCCCGAAAATTCATTAGCAGCGGGATTATAGAGTTTTCCGATGAGATTCAGGAGATCTGTAGACAATTAGATTGGCTAGGTAAGTCTCATGAATATCAGAGTTCTATGGTTATTGGAGCCGTGGCCTCTACTTTACCGAAAGGTGGAGTAGGTACACGCTGGGATAAGAAAGTGTTATATATGATGGAACAACAACGACGAGACCCTACCATGGCTGATCTCATGTCATTCTTAGATGGAGAAGTAAAATTACAGCTCCTAAAGCAGTCCAGAGAGAAGACACCGGAAAGCAAGGTAAGTGAGAAACCCGTTTCTAGGAGAAAAGTAACACCAGTGTGTTATACCGACGACGGCGAAAGCCAGGCTTCTCAAGAAGAAGACAGCGGGAAAGACACTGAAAGATCTTATTACGTCAACAAAACGCCTAAAGACGTAAGTAAATTCAAGTCTCGAACCAATGACAGGAGAGAACAGGTAAGAAAAACTCATCCTACGTCTCCTAAGAGAATTCAGGTAAGAAAGCCAGAAGAAAGAACGAGTGTGCACAACGTTACTCAAAATAAGGTAAGTAACATCAAACCGAAATGTGTGCTGTGTGACGGGACCCACCTTTTGAATGTGTGTGATGAATTCCTAAAGAAATCATTAAAGGATAGACGGGAAGTCATGTGGGATAAGCGGTTGTGTTATAATTGCCTCAGACAAGGACATCAACGGCGAACCTGTTACTTGGACGCAAGGTGTGCGAAGTGCGGCGCAAAACATCATATCTTGTTGCTCACTGAATTCGAACGAAACAGCCCGAATCAGGTAAGTGATTCCGAACTACATGTCCAATTCAGTGATGTGAACGACACTGACCAAAGTTCTGAGATGGAAGGATTCTATACGGACGAATTCTCCAACGAAGACGAATCCTGTTACCTGATAAATACCGCAGTGTATCGAGCACTTACGTATGAAAAGGACACCGACAGCGAGCTCCCCCTAACTACTTCTGACCGACAACCATCTTGGAAAGCACCAATTTCCAATGTAGGAATCCGAGAATTTCCTGTAGTACAGTTGAGGGTCCACGGACCTAAAAGGAGTTATATAGTGAACGCCCTCCTTGACTCCGGTAGCACAGGAACATTCATCAACAAAGAACTAGCCGAAGACATCTTTGCTGGACAACCCAAGTTCCGAACTAAGTTAAACATGTCAGGAATTATGCAGGTTTGGAAATCTACAGTAATAGCGGATTATTATGTAGGTGCGTTGTCCACCCCCCAGGATGAACTAGGAGAACACAGTATAAGGTCAGTAAAAATGGTGGCGATAAAGAACTTCGCTACCAGCCAAGTAGAACCTTATAACTGGGATGAGGACGATTCCACCCAGCAACTTAATATACCTAGATTCAACACAGATTACCCTGGAGTGCAAATACTCATCGGCCAAAATGCGCATGAGGCGCTTGAGACATTGGAGAAACGGCCTGCTCAACCACAACCATTACAAGTCTATGCGGGAAGAACTAGAGTAGGTTGGTACTTTACTGGCCCTTCACGTAGAACTCTAATGGCAAGATTACCAAAAGAACAGGTATATCAATTAAGTGAATGGGAAGTGGAGAGCAGTGAAGTTGACGACCCAACTGAGGGAACACCATACTCCTCAGATAATGACGATATCCACCAGCTCTTCGACGAGGAGAATACCATCGATATCTTTACGGAAAACGAGACTTGGCAAAACCAAGTGAACCTATGTCAAGTCATTAGTCCATCAAGACGAGTCGACTATAATGACGAACTGAATGACGTAATAGAGAGATATAACGCGAAAACTCGAGATGAACACGCCGTACGATTCTTTACTCAGGAGGCGGTGGAGCCCAATTCCTACGATAAGGCCCTATCGGTAGAAGAAGAAAGAGCCAAGCAGATCCAGGAGACAACTACACGTTTTCTTAAAGATTAAGGTAGATATGAAATCGGTCTCCCATTCCGAAAGCGAGAACCAAAATTCATAAACAACCGACCCTTGGCGGAGAAAAGAATTGCTCAACTACATCGACGCCTTACGGCAAATGCTTCAGCTAAAGAAATGTATCAGACTCAGTTGAAGAAATTTATTAATAAGGGATATGCGGAGCGAGTACCGGAAGGAACACCCCTAACTGAAAGAACGTACTATTTAACACATCATTACGTTCCCAAACCCGGTAAACCTCATGAGGTACGAGTAGTATTCGACGGCTCCGCCCTCTACATGGGCCAATCCCTTAATTCCGAGTTGTTACCAGGACCCAACTTACTCCAATCCTTGTTGGGAATACTCTTAAGATTACGACAATATTCAATCGCTTTCGCCTCCTATATAGAAGGCATGTTCTTACAAGTCAAGGCGCTGGATAGGGATCGAGACAGCCTACGATTTCTGTGGTGGCCTGAAGGAGACCTCAACCAGAAACCGGTGGAGTATTGGATGACCATCCAGGCTTTTGGGATCATCTCAAGCCCTTCAAACGCCTGCTCAGTGGTGCGCACCACTGCTGATGACAACCGGGACGCCTTCTCAAAAGTGGTGATCGACAACATCAAACGGGATATATACATGGACGACAATTTAAAGTCCCTTCCATCTGTGGAAGAAGCCATTGATGTCGCCAAAGGAAAGGTAGAGTGCTTAAAAAGAGGTGGATTTCGATTAACTAAATTCACCAGCAACTCCCGTGAGTTTCTGGAATCGATCCCGGTAGAAGATCGAGGAGCGAAAGACCTAGACCTAATCAAAGATGATCTTCCAGAGACCAAGACACTTGGTTTGAAATGGGACACAGAGAGAGATATCCTGTTTTTCCAGCTAAAACAGCGAGATAATCCAGTTCGGACTAAACGGATTTGTTTAAGTATCCTGAGCACTTATTTCGATCCATTGGGATTTATTAGCCCAGTTACATTGATTGCTCGGAGTTTAGTACAACAAATGTGGCTTGAAAACCACTCATGGGACGATCCACTTAAGGGAGAATTATTAAAGAAGTGGATGAAATGGGAAGATTCTCTACCAGCCATCGAGAACTTTATAATTTCCCGTTCATATTTTGGTCATGTTCTCCCTACGTATTCCTATCAACTCCATGTGTTTGGAGACGCCAGCGATATGGGAATAGGTATAGTAGCCTACCTAAGAGTGGAAACTCCGGATGGAATCAAAGTCGCCTTGGTTACCTCTAAGGCATTGATAAACAACAAGTTGAAAGTTCCTCGAGCGGAGTTAAAAGCGGCTCTATACGCTACAGCCATCGGCCGGAATGTAACAGAACAGATCGACTATCCACTGGAGAAAACTGTCTATTGGACCGATGCTTTACTCGTGTTGGAGTATATAACCAATGAAGTCTGTCAGTTCAGCGTCTTCGTTACCAACAGAGTAGCCATTATACTTAGTCGCACGAAGATGGATCAATGGAGACATTGCCCCAGAACGATTAATCCAGCAGACATTGCCTCCAGGGGAGCAACTCCACAAGAACTGATAGATACTCCAGACTGGTTAGGTGGACCCGACTTCCTAAGCAAAGAAGAGGATGAATGGCCTCCTCATCTTACTACAGCAGAAATTAGACAGGCCAAGGGAGCGGAGAAAGTCAAACCTAAAACTCGGGCGAGTAAATCGAAGTTATTTAAACCCGTGGTAGATCTGTCTGTACTACACACTTCCGGAGACGACGCTTTGGATCCGAAACCCACAGCCACAAATAAGTCTGTTGTGGAAATCAGAGAGAGGGATTGGAAATCTGGAATACCAGACGTCTCGCAAGGACTCTCACCTCTCCTGCAGAGAGCGATATATCACTTCAGTTCCTGGAATCGGCTCTGTAAGGCCGTTACATATTTAAAGCAATGTTTTCATCATCACTACTCCAGGACGAAGACCAATAGTGATACTGCTCCACTGACATCTGTGCAGGTCCATGTTGTTAAAGATCTTCCCAAATATAAGATATCCGACAGGTTTCTGAAGGAGAAGATCAGTTATCAGGAGCATGAAGAAACCAACAAGCAGATGCTGAGACTCCTGCAATGCTATGAGGATTCCGATAAGTATTTCCTGTTGTTGAGAAACCCACAGATGCGCTTAAGGGATCGTTTCTCTAGCACAATGATAGATGGGTTGATACGTGTTGGAGGAAGATTAACTAATGCTCCATTATCCTTTGACACCAAGTTTCCCATACTCATTAGAAATCTTGAAATACAAATCAAGATGATTGTAGATGTTCACAGCAAACTTTATCATGCTGGTAGAGAACGAGTTCTTAGCGAAATTCGAACTCGCTATTATTTTTATAAACCCCGTAGAGCTCTGAACCAAGTTCTTAGGAACTGCATACCCTGTAGGAAAGCATTCAGTAGGCCTTTAACACAGCGAGAGGCAGAATTACCTAGGGAACGAGTAAGCTTCTATGAACCACCCTTTACTAATACCGGTGTAGATTTATTTGGCCCTATTGAAGTATATCGTGCTAGGACTATAGTCAAGAGATGGTGTGTCATCTTTGTTTGTATGACTTGTAGAGCTATCCATCTGATATGGTGAACGATTTATCGACCAACAGCTTCCTATTGAGCTTACGACGACAGATCGCTCGCTTTGGAACTAGTAACACGATGAGATCTGATAAGGGAACGAACTTCATTGGTGCCAACAATGAAATCAAAGCTTACATCAAAGATTGGAACCAAAGACAGGTGGACGATCAGCTAAGGGTAACAGCGTCTAGCTGGACCTTCAACGCCGCCGACACCCCTTGGTGGGGAGGAAGTTGGGAGAGATTAATCAGGAGCGTGAAGACCGCATTTCACTTTATAGTGCCATGCCGCGCGTATCTCACCGACGAACATTTGCGGACGCTAATGGAGGAAATCGCCGCCTATCTCAACGAGAGACCGCTTATGCCAGTCTCATCGAGTCCCGATTCCCTGGAAGCGCTAACACCCGCGCACTTCCTACTGAAGAAACCTGTAGCCATGCTCCCACGATCGGAAATCACAGACGGAGACGAATACTGCCGGCAAACTTGGCAACTTATGCAGTTGTTATCCTGTCGTTTCGCTGACCATTTCGAAAAACATTATCTGCCCATGCTACAACTTCGAACTAAGTGGTTTGCGCAGCAAGAAAACGTCAGCGCTGGAGACATGGTCCTTATTGTGGATTCAGATCTTCCACGTAAGCGGTGGCAGACAGGTCGTATCATCGAGACTCACATCTCGGATGATGGTTTGGTGCGATCGGTAGAACTCGTCGTCATGCGACGTAACTTCAAGAAACCGGGAATTGTCTTCGAGACACAGCAGCTCAATCGCCCAGTTGGTCGTTTATGTTTACTGGAAAGAGACAGAGAACTCTCCGGAAACTATGGAAGGCAAGATACTCTTCCCACGACCACCTCCCTAATCCAGCAAACATCTAGGGACTCCCCAAATTAACAACGGCTGGAGTGGGTGTGTGACTATATTATTTTATATTCTTATTATTTTATATTTAGGTACGTATTATTATGTAATTTTATTACAATCGTTTTCTTTAATTTTATTTAGTAGAATGTTATTTTAGCGATTATTTAGTAGATTAGTGCAATATATATTAGTGTTTATTACTTAATTACTTATATATTATATATTTACAGCGACGGCGAGAAATAATTCTTTTTCTCTTTCCTTACTGGCAGTATTACATTACAAATACGTAACTACAGTAAGATGAAATATCCGTACTTATTAAAGTACAATAAAGATCCTACTATATTCAAGTATTATTGGTAAAGTAGAGTATTAGGAATGCAAAATTCAGATCCTCGTGTCTCGGCTAAACCAAGCTCTGGGTAGACCTTGGAAACGACTTGCCTCTTCCTAAGCTTGACACTAGAACAAAATCGCCTCCGCTTTGCAGGACATTGCTTTCGCCGTGAGGACCAGCCAGTGCATAATCTTGTACTTTGGCAGCCTCATGGAGTGAATAAGCATGGTGGACGGCCCATGACTTTCTTGAGACGCATCTTAAAGGACACTGGCCTTAAAGATGCGGATGATCTAGCAAATGTCATGGATGATAGGGAGTTGTGGCGGTGCAATTTTGTTGACAAGCCGGCACAGCATTCTTAAAAATGCAGCTGCAATGCAGCATGCCGATCCTAGTAGTAGTAGTAGCCTCTTCTCACTGACATTGCTTAGTGCGATATTGCTCTCATACCGTATATTAAATAATACATATAGTAGCGTGATGTCCCTTTAACAGTAGCGTACAATGCAAATAAATCTGTTAAACCCTTTGACCATCTGTAATTCTAGTTGATTAAGATATCGCGGCACCCACCAATATACTTGAAAGACAAAATTCTAGAATCAGTGGTTAACGTCCCCAGACAAGTTCTGGAATAAACTGGTGCCCATCCTAAATATTAATTATTAATATTTACAAAATCTGTCAAATTTTCGATCCTTTAAAATTCTAGTCTATTAAGATATCGTAGCACTTACCGATATTCTTAAAAAGACCAATTTCCTAGAATCAAGGATCCCAGTCCCCAGACATGTTCTGGAATAAAATTGTGTCTATTTAATATTAAATAATAAAATTTACGGGAATAAATTTAAATTCATCTTTTAATGAATTTGATAAAATTGTCATTTTTATACAATTTATAACATTCCCAAAATTCCATTAATTAATAGATCATGGGAGCGGAGATTCACCCTATTAAGTATGTTAGTGTGCAAGAATCTCCAATATATAGTCAATAGCCGATAAAATTCATAAAATCATGTATAAAGAGGAATATTGACAATTAAAGAATTACTATTAAATAGCATCCCAGATCTGTATGCATGAGAATTACCCTAATTCTACCGCTAGCTTTCCATAATGTCACCATAGCAACAACCACGCTAGAATTAGAAGTGAGTTAAAAGAACAATAGAAAGCTTGCCCCATTGAATAGCATAGGGGACAAATAGCACACTGCTAGTATCCAAGGATACATAATAATAACGTGGCATTCTGGAAGGCACTGACTAATGGACAAATGGCCCGAATGTGTACAATTTGTGACAGTTGTGTGGAATTTGTGCGTTTATAGGTGAATGTTACTACTAAAGTGTGTTTACAGTAGCGAGTCGCAATTGTGAAAGTAGCCCTAACTCTCCAGTAAGAACCTGAAGTAAATCTAAGCCTTTGGGACGAACGGTGGGGTGACTCGCGCTGGTTGTTGTGGTCGTTGTGCAGCTACGACGTTGGCGATAGGCACATTGGCGAAAGTACACCAGCGCTGAGGATCTTGCACTGTCCGGGGGCAGAGAGGGGTAGGCAGCGATGCCCGCTAGCCTAAATATAAACTCATTATAATATTGATAAACTCATATAGCAGATATGACTGAGTTGATAGAAGATGATCTTGGTATCAGGGAGAAATATACTCTACCGTTGCAAGCGTTTGTTGATAGCTTGATACGCAGCGACGCTAGTCCAACTACAACGGAGGACGATGGTCGTTATATCAAACCGCCGATGTCCCAGGAGCAACTTACGCGTGAATTGGACTATCGAAAATTCACTGCTCACTATACGCATCGTAATGGTACGCTTATGGACTTCTTAACTACTGGTCATCCTATCGATTTACACGATACGGACGATGTCGACACCAAAAGGGAAATGGTACTGTTTTGAGTATCCTAACCAGCGGAGTCGGAACGATGAACTGAAAATCGAATGCGAAAATTCTATTCGAAATCGACTCGAAAGAGAAGATGTTAAAGAACCGGATAAACGAAGTAACTCCAACGTATATTTGGAATTCTTGAGAGAAACGTTATAAAACCGAATAAATATCACCCTCATTTCCCCTACAAGACGTGCGTCTTTGGTATTATTGTGATGAATGCCCAAGACCCAACCAACAAACGGAAAGACATAAACATCCGCGGAGACGTTGCTTTAAACACGGTTTTACTCGCTATATTTACGGGAGTTTCGAGCGAAACTTGTTCTATGTATCACCTACGCTCGCTCGATTCAAACGATCCTTAAATAAACCTATGATCAGAGTTCCGGAATACTCTGTCAGACCTCCTCATTCCCTAGTTAGACCTCAGACTCTTGATCCTAATAGTATCACGGATCCTCACAAACTGTACTCACTGTTCAAAGATCTAGTGTTACCCGAACAGTTAGTCGGTGGCACTCCGGTTGTGGGCTCCCTAAATATTCACCCATCTTACTTAGTCGGATTGGGACGCGGACATCTAATATCGCCATTCAACTGTATCATCGTCCCTGTTTAACCCGATACAACCTGTCACCAAGGTGGAGGAAAGAGTTGTACGAAACGCGTTGGACACTATTCGTCAAAAGATCGGAAAATGAACCTACAATTGTTTAGAGAAACGTAAATTGCAGCAGCAAGTCCAAGCGGTAAACGAATTAACTTTATCTCAGTTCGATCAGGAAATTCAGAATCTCTAAGAAGATATCGAACTTGGACAACCTTATTCTCTGCAAGAGTTTTGGACGAACGCATCCAACGATAAGCGGAGGAAAATCAGCTCGAGGAGAAGCATATCGAAATGGACGAGACATCGACCGTAACCCTAAACCTTCCGATGCAATTGTATTGCACCCTTTACCCAGGAGTTATAGCCCTCCTAGTAAAGTGGCTCGCCCCAAAGAGAAAAGGACTCTTGCTAGCCTCCAAAAAACTGCGTAAACGCCGTCCGCGTAAGAAAAACTAACTGTTTAGAGTATTTTTATATTTTAGAAACTGTGATTTTTTATATTTTATAGAATTAAATCCCATTTTCTGGGAGCGGTGTAAAGGCTTTTGCGGATCTAGCTAGTTATTTTCCCCGCAAAGTACTCTGTAGGTGTTTTAGTGGATATAAAAAGCCATTTCTTCTATATGTGTACTTTAGCGGACATAACTAGCTGTATACTTTAGCGGACATAACTAGCGATCTTAAGTCGCAATAAGCTAAAATCCTCTTGATACAGTGTAGTTACCATAACGACATCTAACAGCTGATATGTCCACGTGTAACATTTCTTTGTTCTTTGTTCTCTCTTTGTTCGGTCGACCAATCAGAGCGTTTTTTGACTCTGTGTTGGAGATTGTATACAGAAGTTAGTGTGCAAGAATCTCCAATATATAGTCAATAGCCGATAAAATTCATAAAATCATGTATAAAGAGGAATATTGACAATTAAAGAATTACTATTAAATAGCATCCCAGATCTGTATGCATGAGAATTACCCTAATTCTACCACTAGCTTTCCATAATGTCACCATAGCAACAACCATGCTAGAATTAGAAGTGAGTTAAAAGAACAATAGAAAGCTTGCCCCATTGAATAGCATAGGGGACAAATAGCACACTGCTAGTATCCAAGGATACATAATAATAACGTGGCATTCTGGAAGGCACTGACTAACGGACAAATGGCCCGAATGTGTACAATTTGTGACAGTTGTGTGGAATTTGTGCGTTTATAGGTGAATGTTACTACTAAAGTGTGTTTACAGTAGCGAGTCGCAATTGTGAAAGTAGCCCTAACTCTCCAGTAAGAACCTGAAGTAAATCTAAGCCTTTGGGACGGACGGTGGGGTGACTCGCGCTGGTTGTTGTGGTCGTTGTGCAGCTACGACGTTGGCGATAGGCACATCGGCGAAAGTACACCAGCGCTGAGGATCTTGCACTGTCCGGGGGCAGAGAGGGGTAGGCAGCGATGCCCGCTAGCCTAAATATAAACTCATTATAATATTGATAAACTCATATAGCAGATATGACTGAGTTGATAGAAGATGATCTTGGTATCAGGGAGAAATATACTCTACCGTTGCAAGCGTTTGTTGATAGCTTGATACGCAGCGACGCTAGTCCAACTACAACGGAGGACGATGGTCGTTATATCAAACCGCCGATGTCCCAGGAGCAACTTACGCGTGAATTGGACTATCGAAAATTCACTGCTCACTATACGCATCGTAATGGTACGCTTATGGACTTCTTAACTACTGGTCATCCTATCGATTTACACGATACGGACGATGTCGACACCAAAAGGGAAATGGTACTGTTTTGAGTATCCTAACCAGCGGAGTCGGAACGATGAACTGAAAATCGAATGCGAAAATTCTATTCGAAATCGACTCGAAAGAGAAGATGTTAAAGAACCGGATAAACGAAGTAACTCCAACGTATATTTGGAATTCTTGAGAGAAACGTTGTAAAACCGAATAAATATCACCCTCGTTTCCCCTACAAGACGTGCGTCTTTGGTATTATTGTGATGAATGCCCAAGACCCAACCAACAAATGGAAAGACATAAACATCCGCGGAGACGTTGCTTTAAACACGGTTTTACTCGCTATATTTACGGGAGTTTCGAGCGAAACTTGTTCGATGTATCACCTACGCTCGCTCGATTCAAACGATCCTTAAATAAACCTATGATCAGAGTTCCGGAATACTCGGTCAGACCTCCTCATTCCCTAGTTAGACCTCAGACTCTTGATCCTAATAGTATCACGGATCCTCACAAACTGTACTCACTGTTCAAAGATCTAGTGTTACCCGAACAGTTAGTCGGTGGCACTCCGGTTGTGGGCTCCCTAAATATTCACCCATCTTACTTAGTCGGATTGGGACGCGGACATCTAATATCGCCATTCAACTGTATCATCGTCCCTGTTTAACCCGATACAACCTGTCACCAAGGTGGAGGAAAGAGTTGTACGAAACGCGTTGGACACTATTCGTCAAAAGATCGGAAAATGAACCTACAATTGTTTAGAGAAACGTAAATTGCAGCAGCAAGTCCAAGCGGTAAACGAATTAACTTTATCTCAGTTCGATCAGGAAATTCAGAATCTCTAAGAAGATATCGAACTTGGACAACCTTATTCTCTGCAAGAGTTTTGGACGAACGCATCCAACGATAAGCGGAGGAAAATCAGCTCGAGGAGAAGCATATCGAAATGGACGAGACATCGACCGTAACCCTAAACCTTCCGATGCAATTGTATTGCACCCTTTACCCAGGAGTTATAGCCCTCCTAGTAAAGTGGCTCGCCCCAAAGAGAAAAGGACTCTTGCTAGCCTCCAAAAAACTGCGTAAACGCCGTCCGCGTAAGAAAAACTAACTGTTTAGAGTATTTTTATATTTTAGAAACTGTGATTTTTTATATTTTATAGAATTAAATCCCATTTTCTGGGAGCGGTGTAAAGGCTTTTGCGGATCTAGCTAGTTATTTTCCCCGCAAAGTACTCTGTAGGTGTTTTAGTGGATATAAAAAGCCATTTCTTCTATATGTGTACTTTAGCGGACATAACTAGCTGTGTACTTTAGCGGAAATAACTAGCGATCTTAAGTCGCAATAAGCTAAAATCCTCTTGATACAGTGTAGTTACCATGACGACATCTAACAGCTGATATGTCCACGTGTAACATTTCTTTGTTCTTTGTTCTCTCTTTGTTTGGTCGACCAATCAGAGCGTTTTTTGACTCTGTGTTGGAGATTGTATACAGAAACTCATGCAATTGAGTCAGTATGTGTATTTTGTCCACAGCCATAAGACCGGCTTTGGAATTTCTGTGTTTCAGGCTTTAGCCAAACATTAGTAGGCTTGATCATAGAAACGTATAACTGTTATCATATCATATCACATATCACAAACCGCAACACAAACTAATCACAAGTCAGTGTGTCAAATCATATTGTCAACTACAAACACCGCATTTTTACTGCTATTTACTGTCGGTTATTAATTATATCAGTTGATGGAATATTATTATATTTGGATAATATCGGTGAATAATCATAAAACCCCCAATCTTCTTGATATACTGAAGGTGAGAGACCGGTTACATATAACAATTGCGACTTACATTAAAGTGGTTTTGGAGTGAATCTAATGCTATTTCATAGGCACTACATGAGTCGGTTGTTGTTCTCTTTATATGTGACTAAAATTAGTGAAGGTCGGCAGATCGGTGTGCAGCATTGTGCGGTAGTGTGCATGATTGTGACTGATAACAAAGCATCTCCTAAAGAATGCGCTTTATATGTGAATCCATAGCCATCCCGTTGTGTCTAGTATAAGTCATAACTCTGTTTACTTATTTAGAACGCCACGTCCTAAAGGAACTGTTAATATTTCCCGAAAGTGAATAATATTTGTCAGAAATTATATATTAACGATCAGTCGAATAATACAGTAGGCCTACACCGCAATAAGGTCAAAGCTTCCGAATCCAGTCTCCCGGGTATATCCAGCGGGTGAATGGTCGCGCATAGACTGGCTTCGGCTAATGTAGTGTAACAAATACTCGTCATAGGGTAAAGTCGATTTATAATCTAGAAGACACCCAAATTTGGCAGGTTAAACTGCTGAAGGTCTGAAAGCGCGAACAGACTTGTTAAGCGAAAGTAAGAGTGATGAGAGTTTGACAGAAAGCTTCACAAAAACCTGCCATCATACTTCCTGTTTCATTATCAATATTTTATTATACTATAATTAACTTGTACTACCATACTACTATACTATATACTTAACTATATTTATATTTTTTCAGTAAAGTGGCAGAAACACGGCTTAGAAGTCTAAATGCCCAATATTGTATTTTCACAAAAAATCCCCGCGACGCAAGTCAAATAAGTTATATAGCGCAGCAAGTGTATCAAAAAATAGCAATTTTATTGTTCAAGCATATACCGACGCCACACAAAAACCATTCATACACCTTCTTTTAGACTTTCATCCAAAAACGGATGATAGTATAAGAGTTAAGGGTGATATTTTCAACCCATTAGGGCAAACTGTTTATCAGCCCAAGAACGCGAACTCTAATACACCTCACCAAGGTGCTGAGGCTCAGTCTATACCTCAGTAGCGACGCCACGCGAAAACCATTTACACACCTTGTTTTAGACTTTCACCAAAATTAGGTTATTATCGGTCCATGAACGTGAACTCTAGTATATAGTATTAATATATTAATAATGATATACAACGATGAAAAATAGCGAGATTAGCCCTGGAAATTTTAAGAAGTTGTATCTAGTTTCTACTTTATTAACGGATACTTATAATAATAATAAGAAAAGCAATAATATAATACAACCGCTAGATGGTGTGGCAATTTCATCCCAGAAAGCCAAACAATTGTTGAGTTATTTAATGCGATTCTCGCAAGACAGAGTACAGTGGAGTGATAATAATAAACTCTATATAGAAAATAAACTTATACCCAGAGCGAATATTGGTCATTTGATTGAATTGCTGACTACAAAAAAAATAAGAAAAACACCAAAATAATTCCAGGACAAACAACATTTTTGGGGTTATTAAAATGATTAAGGATACCAAAACGATTAATTGGCCGTGGTTGGTTGAAACGACGAGGGGTCCATGTGACCCCCTCCAGAGCAAAACGTGTCGACGCGTAGAAACAATACGTAGGACTACAATAAATCGACGTGTGGAAACAAAACGTAGGATAACATTAAAATAGTAGTATGTTTTATGTAACGTTTCATATTAAGTATTAACTGTCATTGCAAGTGTTTTCTGCCGCGACTCGACACAACCAATGGGGAGAATCGTAGAAAATCAAACAAACAAACGACTGGGAAGAATATATTATGATGTTTCAAATGCTGCCGGTTTCGCGAGCGTAACCAAACTAGTGAAAGCCGCTAAAGTTAGGAGAAATCGTGCAAAGGAGTGGTTGAGCTCCCAACGAACGTATTACCTACACGCGCCGGCTAGGCGCCATTACCCGACATCAAAAATTTTCACAGGCGGCATTGGAGATCTATATCAGGCGGATCTATGCGATACGCAACCCTTTAGGGTGGAGAATAATGGTTATGGTTACATAATTACTTGCATCGATTGCTTTAGTCTCAAGGAATGGGTGCTGGGGCTAAAATGTAAAACCGGTGTCGAAATTAAACGAGCCCTAACTGCAATATTCGAAGAAAGAAAGACTAAAAGACTGGCGGTTGATCAGGGTACTGAGTTTGTAAATAAATTAGTGAAAGAATTCTTACAGAATAATAATGTTAATTTTTATACATTAGTTAGCCAATTTAAAGCTATCATCTGTGAGAGGCTGAACCGCACACTTAAGTCGAAAATGTATAAAGTGTTCACAAGGTGGCAAAATAGGAAATGGATTGACATATTACCGAAGCGGGTAATTTCATATAATAATTCAATTAGAACCATCGGTATGGCGCCAAACTCAGTCAATAAAAATAATGAAACTGACTTATTTTTAAAACTATATGGCAGTGTGGGCCATCCCAATAAAAAGAAACGCTGCGAACAGCGTCGAGTCTATTTCAAAGTTGGCGATAAAGTGCGTCTGAGTTTAACCGCAACACCATTTTCCAAAGGATATACACCTAACTATACCTGGGAAATTTTCGAAATTTCTAGAATACGGATGGATCGAGAGCCATACCCTATGTACGAAGTTATGGATTGAATAGGCGTGTTATTAAAGCGACATTTTATCAATATGAAATGAAAAAGGTGAAAGAACCGTTTGAGTTCTTACCAATTGAAAAAGTAATCAAGGAAAAAGTAATATACAAAAAACAGGGAAAAAACAATACCTGGTAAAATTCGTTGGTTATGCGAAGCACCGATGGGTTGATAGGATACAATAATGGATCGCTTACATTTCACATTGACTTCTGACGCCAGTCTAGGTAAATATCCTAACAACACCCCGAGCGATTTTACAATTGAATTGTCCAAACCTATTCCCATTACCACGGATTGGGTTGTGGGCCTAAAAGAAATACAATATGTATCAACTTATAGGAATATTGAGCAAAGATCCGGAATTAAAAGTGGCGAATACATGGAAGATGCGGATATACCATTCCATATTGCCCCGTATAATCTTATTGAAATCGATCTTAATCATGGGCTGTATGCTTCCGTTGAGTCAATTATAAATTATATTACCGTATATTTGAAAAAAAATTCCGTAGCACATCATGGTTTCTCCGATGTTAAGTTTAATTATCACAAGCACACATTGAAAATACATTTGCATTCTATGAAAGGGTCGCTATTTCCAATTCTACGGGGATTTAATAAATATATTTGGCTTATCGTCTTTAAAAAATAACATACTTGGTCTTGGCGCGTTTTGGTCAATACATTACAACCCAGAAGACATCTTACTAAGTTTAGGCTCTAGAAATTCAGACAAAAATGGAATTGAAATTCCCAAACCCTGCGATATAACGAGGGATAGACATACAATGTTTATATATACAGATATAATTGAATCTTCCCACGTGGGGCATTCTATGGTTCCCCTTTTGCGGATAATCCCGTTAAAATGGCAACCATACTCATTTATAAGTCAAGAGTTCAAAAACACTCATTACAAACAGTTAAAAAATCAAAAATTTGTTAATACAATTAGTATAACGCTTCGCGATCATAAAGGACAGCATATAGTGTTTCACGGTGGTAAAACAATTTTAGTTCTAGAACTAAAAAAACAGTCACAATTACAAAACTGGTAGAATGATGAATAGTTATTATGTCGTACTACCTTCAAACGCGAACCCAATAGAATTTCCCTGTAATAATGCTAGCGATTTCCAAACAAATTTACAAATTCCTTTACCTATCGCTACAGGGCAATGGTTAGTAGGTTTGACTAGTATAACCTACGTATCTAGTATTCATCACGATAATAGTAACATTTATATAAAGGTTATAAAAAATAAAAAAATGGATACAAGAGATGTCACTCTCCTGGAAGGGTCGTTCCTGACATTGGAAAGAATCATTGAGTTCTTCAACAAAAGCATTATTAAAGCTCAAATTAATATAGTTGATAATAGAGCGAGGTCGGGCGATATAACTATTCATTTTAGAGGAAAACAGTGGGAAATATTCGTCAGCAAACGTTTGGGTGGTTACCTAGGATCAATAGAGCACGATATTGATAAATTAGGTTTCAAGTGTGTAAAAACCGACGCAGGAGATTATAATTTAATTAGAATTAATCCACGGAATAATAAGTACCAGTGCCATAAACATCCTGACGCAGTCGAGATACTAGACCCTAACATAAATATTCACCTTAATTGGACAATAACGAATTTCAGCTGTTGAGCACAATGCCATTAGAAGGGGAATACGGTGAAGTCATTACTAGAGAAGTCGATACATATAATATATTAATACATCTAATTTACGCTATATACAGGCTAAATTAGTTGGGGATTCGGGTGATCTGTTGCGCTTTCATTATGGAAATTCAATATTGAAGCTTCATTTTATACGAATTGACTGAGATTTTCACAATTTAATCGATGTAAATTATTTATTATTTATTATTATCTGATTATCTGAAGTAATAGCGACTATATGGATAAATTTATAAGTCACAGCCGCAGGCGTGATTATTACCCGACGCTGGAAAACCCCGGAATAATATTTCCAATATTATACGCATCATCTGCAGATCGGCCAACACTCCGTTGCAACCATTTATTTTAAAGAGTTTGTGGCTTATAATACTACCATAAAATCATTAGAAAATGTATGGTTTATTAATGGACCATCCGCAAAAATTTTAAGTTTAAGCGAATACGATCGGCCACATAACTCTCCAATATTACACATCACATTAATTTTGACTACGGATTTATGGACCAAAGCGCATTTAAAATGTGTATACAGGAATGGTTACAAGAAAAAAAACGGTTGGGGTTTCAAATATTAATAAGCGGAATACCGAAATTATTTATTTTAAAAAATGAATTTAATGTGAATGGAATACTTCTAGAAACGTACGGCATAAACGAAAAATATGTCGATTATGACACCAAATGTCTTTTCCATGATTATTCGGCAATAACAAATTGTGTCTACCATTCTGATAGAGATTCTTGTTTTAATTACTGTTCTATGAAACTCGCGGTTGGTTATGGGAAATGGTTGTCATCAAATTAATGTGTATATATTTATTAATTATATTGTATTATTATGTGGTACTTATATTATTTGTTGATTAAAAACATATACGTATGTAGTAAAGAATTATTATTATTATACGTTATAATAAATACTCATATTAATAATGTCAGATTCTAATTTGTTTAAATTATATAGCACCCCACAAATCCAACTGGGAAGTGGGAATTATAGCAATATACAGGTTTTTAAGGGTGGAAGCATTCTCCCCGGGTTTGGCCCTTCTACTGGTGTATAGAATAATAAGAATATTAAATTCGGCCAGCGATGCGCCCGAAATCGACAGCGCGGGCGCGGAATATTAAAAACCGGTCTCGGTATATTAGCGCGCAAGTTAGGGAGAAAGGTGCTAACTAAAGCACTCCCCAAAGCAGCAAAAGTGGCGCGAAAATACATAATTCCCGAAGGAAAACGTATTTTACGCAGTAAAGCAGATGATTTGATAAATAAAGTGGCTGCACGGTTAGAACCTCATCCAAAGACACGCCAAATCGCCCAACGGGTATACAATCAATTTACAAACCCAAAAAGTAAAAAAAAAGAGGAATGGGAAACGGTGACACCAAAGTGTGGGTATGAACATTGGCCGCAAACTTAAAAAGCGAAATAATAATGTTGTGATATTTTCATGTAACTTAAAAATGAGTAAATTAGAATTATCATTATTCTCGAGTAAAACAAATCAGCGAGAATACACATCTTCACATTTTTTGGATATCTACCCGATTTCTACTCTTGACGCGAATGCCAGGCAAATAGAGTTCTTTATACCCCAGTCAAATGTTCTATATACTGATTTAAAGAATTCGAAATTTCACATTAAATATAAAATTACGTGGGATGGTAATAGGGTTAATGACGATACAACCCTCCACCATCTCAATTACCCGGGAGGATCGCTGTTTGAGAATTGTTCGTTGTACCTAAATGAAAAGCTAGTTGAAACCTCGAATGGGTTCTACGCCTATAAGTCTACGTTTCAGACATTACTGTTGACAGATGCTAACGAAAAAAGCGGTATTTTAAGAGCTGGTGGTTATGAGGATACAGATAATAATCTAGGTGGGGTACCTGTCGCTACTGGGAACGGCGTTTGGGGGAATTATGTTAAATTCGTTGTGGCCCCAATTTTTTTAGACCTAACAAGTCAGGACAAATTACTGCCACCAGGAATTAACATTCGACTTCGTATAGACCGAGTATCGAATAATTTTTTTTTGAAAGTTGAACCCCCCGTAGGATTGGCAAACCCAAGAGTTGAAATCATGAATATTAATTTAAAAATAAAACGCCACAGGATTGATGCCGAGGTTATGCGCTCGCATTTGTTGGGTCACAAAAAAATTACTTTATTTATAACTTGTTAAAACAAGAAGTGAAAACCTTCACTATTGGCGGCGGACAGTCCAGTTATACAGAATCGAACATAATCCAAGGAAAATTACCTAAGTATATTAAGCAGTAATCCGCTACATTTTAACCATTTCGATTTAAATTATGCCGAATTAAACATCGATTCCCGTATTATACATGGGTATCCATACCGCTCTAACTTCCCAGAAAAAAATTTTATGTTGGAATTCGAAAGTTTAATGAATCTGTTCAAGAGCTTGAGCGGCGTATTTTGCTCACTAAGACAAGAACGGTTTCGTACCCAATTTCCTTTGATAGTATTTGATCTTACCGCGGGTGGTGATCAAAGCCACGAAATTCAACCTAGTATACATACTAGCGGGCATTTGATTCTGAAATTTAGTAATAGGCTAGTTAACACTATTAACGTTATAATAATGTCAAGCTATGACGCTCTTCTATCTATTTCGGAGGCCAAGGAAATAATAACTGAATAAATAAAGATCTCGCATAGTACAAAGTAAGCAAAGCCGCACCGCCGGTGGAATTAGGAAAATTCTCTTAAACATTTAATGATACGCACACGCTGAGATGTTGGACTCTATACAATAATTAGCGAAATTCCCTGTGGGGCCCGAATATATCGGTGTTTATGCAATCGACCAATTACACCTAATACACAAAAAAAAATAAGCATAAACACAATTATTCATTTATTATTAATAATCAACGTATAGGCCTACCGGGGCAACACTGGTCTTCCGTGCATGTGGTTAACAGAATTGCTTATTATTTAGATTCGTTTGGTAAAGCCCCGCCGCCAAAAATATCCTATTGGTTGCATAAATATACCCAAAGGCATACTTGGAATTGTAAAATATTTCAAGCGCCACATTCGACTCAGTGCGGTCTATTTTGTCTGTATTATCTAACCGAGGTGCCGAAAAATCCTGGAGCAATGAATATATTCATCTCTAATTTGCGGTACAATGATTTATTGTTATTACAGTAGACACTTTCATTAATAAAATAATTTATTTATTTCGATTATGGGTATATTCAATTGCAGGTGTGTGAAAATATTATTAGCATTAATATTAATAATAAATATTTATTTCTTGGGTATATAGCAATAACAATATTTTTAATAAATATATGGGACGTGGTAAGTGACATGGGTGGGGCCTTCACACGGCACTATTCGTTTTTTTAATTTTTTTAATTTTCATCGTCAATCGCAAAAGAACCATCTTAAAACACATTCGCGGAGCCTTCGCGCAATTCGTTAACAACTTGCTAACGAAGCTGAGCGAATTAGTTAACGAGCCCAACTCTTTCCTTTGTTACAACATATATACCGAGCCTCTGCTACTTACCCATAACGCAAAGACCAAGAATCTCATGCTACGCCACATTAAACAATAATTAAACGCTCGAATGACAATCAATGGTCTGGGTTCAATCTACTCGCGTATGTCGCCGGCTACACAAAAGAAATAAGCCATATATAGATACGTTGTGAAGCATAGATAATTAGCCTTACCAAATTAGCCAGTTATACTACCACAGTACTTTACTATATTAACATTGGGAATAGCGATGCCCGCATCGCGGGAGCCGTTCAGTAAAGTCTTTAACATAGCAGACTATGGCAGACGCTGTTTCAATGAAGTTGTTTAGGCTACTACTAGTGTCTTACTAAAACCTAAATCGACAAAAACTCAAATACGAACACAAATTGAAATTGTAAATTTCAATGTAAATTGAAAATTGAAATTTGAACACAAAATGAAATTCTACGTTAAATTATCTATATGAAACCAAAAAAGGCTGAAACCATTATTTTGTCAATTGACCCCATTCAATATGACGGGTCACATTTACAGATTAAATAATACAGACAATACAATACCGACAAAAATAATGTAAACAATATGAAAACCCAATATATTTATTTTTTCAGAAATATGTGCCTTATGACAAGCATATACTTTATGCGTAACCATGCAGTCCTGCACTAGTAATAAACTGTAATTATAAACAACCACCATACAAGTATATAGTTTTTGATGCTCCTCCAAGCAAGGCGATCGTAATACAAGGCCTGCTCACTACATTCTAGAATACCTCGATCAGCTGATATAAGAATTCGTACTTTTTGGGATTTTATTATTGCTGAAGGGTAAAATACTAATATTTAAAAGTTTTGTTACTCGGGCTGACGAAAGTCAATTTAATCATATAATATATCAAATTGAAGAAAAAAGGCAGGGCATTGCGATGATTTGTGTCAGTATTCTTTGTTAGGCTTGGCATTTCGCATAATATTCCTTTAATTACTACTAAATATTCTACCTATCTTTGCCGAGTTTTATTTAAAAAACGTAGGCTTATGCCTGATTATACTATGCAAATTTCTGATATCAAACTCTAGTGGAGTTTAAGTTTTTAGCTTTAGGTGTGTTTTGATGGGTTTCACGGGGCCTACAATTCGCTTTATTACACTGAAACTCGTTGTAACTGGCTGCGAGAGCTTCCGGGACGAAGGTCCGAAAAAAGCGCCCATGATGGCCACTTTCGAACCTTCATCTCATATCATCTTCATCTCACATCTCATCGACCCAATACCGTTGCGAGGCGATCATGTGGCGAGATGTTGGTGGTCTGTAGAGGAAGGACGCACTAAGACATAAGTCACGTAGTAAAGTTAATTGTTAAAGGTGTCCGCAACATTATTTTAATTTATTATATTTTTATTGTTTTGGTTAGAATAACGGGCCACTGTAACCTGCTGCTGAAGATGGGATTGGCGTCAAGTTGCCCCCCTCCCCTGTCTAGCAATCAAAACTGAATCTAATGGGGCTGATGCAGCTCGTGGTCCGAACAAATAATTTATTTTTTGTTTGAATCTTGTGTAATTACTTAATAACTTGTTGTGCATTGAAAATACACTTCTTACACGAATTTCTTATAAAAAATCTTATAAATCAATAATACATATCAAATGGAGGGTCCACCCTACTGATGTCGATTTGTACTTGAAACTTTCCTCGATATCGAATTCTTCATGGACTGGTTATCACATTATATTCTGTCTTCGAGTCTACCAACATAAATATGTTTATTTATTGCTTAATGTTTGTTTTCCATTATAAAATATATTTTATTAATAATGATCAGTGCCGGATTAAGCCTCTGGTGGCCCTAAGGCACATTTTAGAAATTTTTAGCAAATAGCCCGAAAATTAATATTTTTTCCACAAACCCTTTTAAAAGAAAAAGCTGCTAAAACAATAGAAATGGTGAAAATGTTGCGAAAGAAATATAAAGTATTTTCGTTGGATAAGCTAACATAATTAGAACACTGTGAAGTAAAGTACTTTGTAAAATTAGTTTTCAGGTCGGTTTTGTCAAAAATTGTATAACTTTTAAGGCATTTATTTATGTAAATTAGCTCATGTTTAAGGATCTGTAATAGGCCTACCACCTGGGTTGAAGTTCTTGGTACAAGTGGGCCAGAGACATGTTGGTAAGAATGGACCTAGATATGTAGGTTATCTTCTATGAAGATTTTACCACAAAATTATTGTTTTTTAAACATTTATGGGGGTTTTAATATGTCCGGGCTATATTTTTGGAATCAAATATTTTGTGATAGTTACTCGACGCAATACCCGCCTTGGCGAATTAATATCCCGCCTCAATGTTAAATTCTCAATTTAGGGAAATGAGCAGGTTACAGTGGCACGTTATTTTAACCAAAACAATAAACTAAACACAATAGAACAGGTAACAGTTTTATTTTTGAGAGTAATCAACTGTTATTTGCGTCCAAATTTCCCTGTGGGATGAATTTTTGTTGCGTCCAGTTCCCCCCCCCCCCCCCCCCCCCCCCCCCTATTATATATCTGGTTTTATGATTCATGAATATCAGCATATTATTATGTTGTTGAAAAGAGAAGTTTTGAGGTCAAAAAATAATTCACTGTTGAAATCCGATATCGCCATATGAAAACCCCTCTAACAAACTACAAAAACAATTAGTAAATTTTCAAAAGTTTCACTTCTTTTCGGGGTAATAGCCGGTCCCCTTAAGGCTGACGGGCACCTGTTAGTAGGCCTTAATTTTGATCAGTCCGAGGAAATGTGTTATTTATTTGCTCTACCGTAGGTTTCGCAGGGTACTTTTACTTATCTTTACAGGACTTGCTGATAAATTTAACATCCTTACACAGTAAAAGTGTGGGCTTGTGCAAAGATATAATATTTCTGATCTAGATTTGGACTATCTGATCAAGTAATGTAATAAGAAAAAAGTCCCGGAAAGGAGCACTTTTTGTCACTAATTTTAATATACTGAAATTCAATTATGCTGTCCGAGAGTTTTAGGTTTTGCAGGAATTGGCAGCTAAAATGCCATCGAATGCAAAATTCAATACACGAGGGCAGAACATCTGAATTTCGATTAAATTAAATTTGTGACAAGGAGTTATTTTTTTTTTATCGACTACTATTTTATCTACAACTAATTTATCCTTTATTTTATCTATTAGGGTCTATATTTATAATACGAGTTTCCCGTAAAATTTTTTCATAACTTTTTCTGAATCTAAATTACGTTAATAATAATGATGAAATTGAAATATCTAAATATTGTGCCACTACCGTCTGGTCTCGAACCCAGTAAATAATAACACAGCACCTGTCGGTCGACTGAGCACGAATTTTGTACCTTTCTATCACAAATTTAGAGATATAAACTAGGAAGTAGTCGAAAGTTGCACTTTCTTTCTCTTTTTTCAACAAATTTTAGTGAGAAAAAATGTGGATTTTTCAGATAGAAATATATTTTTCACAGGAATGACTCGCTGAGAATAAATGGCCCGTATTTTCGGCTGGCCCTAAGGCACGTGCTTTATATGCCTTAAGGTTAATCCGGCACTGATAATGATCCCTATAACGTAATTAAATCTACTGTCATACTGTAGTAGCACCAACTTTTCTGTAGTTCTGGTTCATTATATTGGAATACTGGTGGTTCTAACGGAAAAAAAATAATAAATATAAAATACATGAACTAATGTTCGTTAGCTAGTTCTAATTATCTCATTAATTCTGGGGCATTTCTCTCCTAACAGTGATAATAGTAATTCGTATAAGTAATGTAAATAATCAATCACATTACATTAATATCGGCATATTAAATTAAATACATGTGCAGATTTTTGTAATGTTATAATTTTATTGTATGATTTCTTTGAACAGCTGATCGAGGGAGGGAGCCTGAGCAGGCCTTGTATTACGATGACCTTGCTTCAATGTCGCTACAAATTCTCTATTGTACTAGAGCTACCATGACAACACCAATAATCCATTCCAACATCAGTGTTACACCATCTGAACCGTTTTCTGTAACAATAGAGGTAGTGGCCACTGTTGTGCTGGTTGTTTCCATGACATCGTTCTCCCACTTGGCTTCCGGGCATGTTCCATTGCAGCATTGCCATTGGCACGACTCGTATACATCTGTGAGCTCACTTTTAAATGCGACTGCCATTGCTAACGCAAAGAAAACGGGGTCTTTTCGATGTTCATCTGTCTTGGCGGCTGGTAGTACGACTGTACGGTAGTAATCACAGCCGTACTCATCCAGGGATAGGCAATCTATTGCTGCAGTGAAGCAGTTCTTATCCACAAACTCAACTGATAACTCGCCACCACCATGTCGATTGGAGAATCCTCTTCCCTGGTATGTTAGAACGCTACATACCGCACAATTCTCATTGATACTATTCTCACGAATAATATCCAAAGTACCAATCACAGGGTTGACTTCTGCATACCTTGAAAATATCCTTTCATATTCCGTTTGTAAATCATTATTTCTAGATACAATTTTCAAATTTGAACTAACTGGACAATCATAACCCCAGGTAATTCGAATAAGAAAAGACGCGGCAGAAATTAATTGCATTATATTAATTTCATTAAAATCCATCAACATCCCCTTATTAATCCAATGCCTCTTATAAGAGTGAGTTTTCCGAACAATAACTGAGCATAAATAGAGTTAGGTGGAGGTAGGTATGCCTAGGCCCTACAGTACACTTTTGTACTGCGCCACAATGCTTCGCCTACTTTATCTGTATGCCTAACTATCCAAACTCCACGAACTAGCTACCACAGTAACCAAACCGTGCCAAATAACCATTTTGCCCTGCCCATATAATTAATAATTGTTTCAGAACTTTGCCTCACTCTCAGCTCACTCTATGGCCTACCTACCCATACCAAGATAAGGGCGTGGGGTTACTTAATAGGCTGGAATTAATATAATATACAGTAGTCGCTATTTCTAGAATTGTGCAATTCATATAAACATACATGTACACATATAACTCTTATAAATTGTGTTTTAAACTTTGCGATTAGTTCAAAATATTGCAATTTCTTAATAACTTCTTATATAAACGATGAAAATATTTTATCTTTGCCATCTTATCCCGACAGTTGTGTATGCAGGGTAGATCTGGGTTAGGGAAATTTGATGTTGCTGAGAGTAGTAGGGTCTTGGGCGACTGTTAGACCCCACTGACTGGCGCCAGACTGTCTGGGTGACACCTCCTAATTAGGCTAATTAGACCCTAATTGACAGGTGTCATCAATTAATTAGTACAATTAAACCCTAATAGGTGTCTTACGACTCCTAATTAGGGTTTAATTGATTATCCTAATTAATCAATCCGATACGCAATGGTGTCAGTGTTGTCCAACTGTACACCTAGAGGCCCAAGAGGGTGTCATAAGTGACACCGCAGCTCTTTTATTCATTAATACTTATTTATTTGTATTTAATTTAATTATTAATTGTATTTAATTTTATTTATTTATTACTGTATTTAATTTTAGATTTACCAATAATTAGTTTTATATATTGGTTTCTAAATGACCTCATTGACTTTCATCTCGTTATACTTAGCCATAGTGTATACAGCTCCCTTACTGGTAACTAATTACTCTTATCTATATCCAGACAGTTTATCGTTGACCTTTGACCCCCAATTAGCTTTATCCAAGCAACAGCTTATTAATAATAGTTGATCAATCATGCCTCAGTGAGGCATAGTCTATGCCTCAGTGCCTCAGTGAGGCATAGTCTGTGTCAGGTCTTAAATGAGAGTCTTACAAATCCGAACGTCAACGAACAAATTCGAAGGTTACTGTTCCACCTTGGTGTAGTGGTTGCGTTGAATTCACATCTCCCGTATGTCATGGGTTCGATCCCTGCATGAACCAGGGCAGTTTTCGTTCGGTCAGCAATAGGCCTAACGTTGCAAAATGCAGTATTATTGCCTAGTAACCAATTCATGGCTACCATATGGTTTTCACTTTGAGACATTTCGCCCTCTAGCGGCAGACTGGGAACTTCAGAATACTCTGTGACTCTGCAAAAGATATAGCCCATATTGTAATAGATATCGATTGGGGGGTCAAAATTAAGTAATAATATATCTAAATAAGTCTCAAACATCTTGCCTCATGGCTCGCCCCTTAGAACTCTTAAGCAATATAACTTCATAGTTTTGCGGATTGTAAATAACAAAGCTAGAGAAGATGTTAATTTTCAAATAATACGCCCTCTAGCGGCAGACAGGGGAACTTCAGACTACTCTATGACTCCGCAAAAGATATGGCCTATGCCGTAGTAGATGCCTACCGAGTTTAAACCTATTCGGAATGAAAATAACAAAGTTAGAGAAGATGTTAATTTTCAGATGATACGCCCTCTAGCGGCAGACTATGGAGCTGCAGACGGCTGGATATAGGTAAGAGTAATTAGTAATCAGAGGTGTTACGAGAGGGGGGCGGGGCGCTTGGATACAACTATTATTAATAAGCTCTGGCTTGGTTAAAGCTAATTGGGGGTCAAAGGTTAACGATAAAGCTGTGTGGATATAGATAAGAGTAATTAGTTACCAGTAAGGGACCTGTATACCCTATGGCTAAGGATAACGAGATGAAAGTCAATGAGGTCATTTAGAAACCAATATATAAAACTAATTATTGGTAAATCTAAAATTAAGTACAAATAAATAAAGTAAAAATAAATACAATTAAATAAATTAAAATTAAATACAAATAAATAAGTATTAATAAATAATAAGAGCTGCGGTGTCACTTATGACACCCTCTTGGGCCTCTAGGTGTACAGTTAGACAACACTGACACCATTGCGTATCGGATTGATTAATTAGGATAATCAATTAAACCCTAATTAGGAGTCGTAAGACACCTATTAGGGTTTAATTGTACTAATTAATTGATGACACCTGTCAATTAGGGTCTAATTAGCCTAATTAGGAGGTGTCACCCAGACAGTCTGGCGCCAATGACACCCATAGGTGTCATTGGGTGTCACCCAGACAGTCTGGCGCCAGTCAGTGTGGTCTAACTGTCGCCGAGCCGGCCAAGACCCTACTACTGCTGAGGTAGGACAATGTCCCCTTTGTTAATGTTGGCACTTATGCCAACCTAATGCTAGCGAATTTCATGAAATACAACGTGACTACAAACTTTGCATGGCATTCTGGAGTAAGAACAGGACAGGTCAGGATATGTAAAACAACGCATAAGAACTTTGTGCTGCAGACTATGCTACTTTTAGAAGACCAAGACAATATGCACTAAGTATCTTTCGAAACTTCATTGTCATATTTACTTGTATACTGTAAATTTCTACGGGGCCTACTATTCGGACCTTATTTATTGGTTGTAATGTCACAACATGTATTAGTAACTGTCACACATACCGGTGTGATGGCGATATGATCCGGAGTCAAAAGTTGGAGAGGTATTTGCCAGTAACTTTAAAAAATATTGGCACTTGTTCTCTAGTATGCCCATGCCCATGACCTACTATAACAGTAGTGTTATAGTAGGTCATGCCATGCCCATACAAAATTTGGATGAAAATTGTTAAAATCTTATTTACGTTATTGTTAAAGTTATTTACGAATGAATTTTTCATTACAGACAGACAGACAGACGGACATGAAATTTTCCCCTATTTACTAATTCTAATTGTGCACTAAGACTCGCCTTTACTGCGCCCACAAATATTTATAAATAAATTGGTGGAAAGGAACAGTTTATGGAGTAGGCTATTTGAAAGGTAGGCTACATAGTATCAAAATTGTGTAATTATTTTTAAATAAATTACCCTATTTTATTGATATTTACTTCATTACATATCCGAAACGATACTTATCGTAGTACTGCAGTAGGCCTAAGAATTATTCCTCTGGTATAGGATTTAAAATCGGAAATAAACTTAGATAAAGCATAAAACGTAAAAAACTAACAGAAAATTAAAAAAACATATACCATGATTTAACCCTATTAGTACCGGGCTATAAAATGTTGTACAAATACCGGGAGGGGGTCATATTGACCCCCCCCTCTAAAATCTACAAATATTTACGAAAACGTCTGATTTTTTGTTTGTACGTAGGTATCACTTGTCTGGATCCGACCGAAAAAAAAAATTTCGAAAAAATGTACTGGGGTGGTTATATTGCAGCACCAAAATTACAAGTAGTGCACAATTTTCACAAAATTTTAAAGTTACATTTTCGGCTAATTATTTTTCAATACAGGTTTTCTGGGGTGCAAAATACATTGGAAAATATTTAAAAATGATATGATTACTATAAATGGCTGTTTAGTCCACTCTGCGTAGGAAAAAAATGAAAAAAACAAGTAACCAGCACTTTTCAGTTAGAACACAAAATTTTTAATTCACTTATACGATGCTATAAATTCACATTTTCAGGTTTTCGAGGGCCCTGATTCTAATGGAATACATTTCTAATATGCCAGATCATTGCTACTTGTATTTTTCGGCGTAATTTGGCAAATTTTGGTGCTAGCACTAAATTTCGTACCCATCACCAAAAAGTACAAGTTTGCGATGTCCAGTGCTGTTTTTATTGATTCCATCGGATTCAGGACCCTCATAAACCCGTATAACGCAAGAAACAAGGTGATACTATCTACTGATCAATTTGCATATTTTCCAAAATTTGGTGCTGGCACAACAATTTTCACCCACCGGCGAAAAAAACAAGTTTGAGAACTCTTATGAAATTTTTGCTGATTCCATTGAATTCAGAACCATCACAAACCCCTATAACGCAAGAAACAAGGTGACACAATCAATTGATTTATTTGATGGTTTTCAAAATTTGGTGCTAGCACCACATTTTGCACCCACATCCGAAAAATACAAGTTTGAGATGTCTAGTTCGATAATTATATATGCCATTGAATTCAGAACAGCCATAAACCTCTAAAACGCAAGAAATAAATTGTCACAAGCAATTTTATCTATTGAATGGATTTTCAAAATTTCGTGCTAGCACCAAAATTTGCACACAGCACCGAAAAAATACAAGTTTGATACGCTTGGTGCAACTCGTATATATTTTATCGAATCCAGAACCCCAAAAAACCCCAATTGCGTAAAAAAACAAGTTTCAAACAATCAATTTACAAAATTGACATATTTCAAAATTTGGTGCTGGCACCAAAATTTGGCACCCACCGAAAAAAACAAGTTTGAAATTTCTAAATCAATTTATATGAATTCCATCCAATTTCTAACACCAAAAAACCGGTGTAAATCGAAAATAGAGATGTTACAATTCATATTTAATGAAATGTAATTTTCAAAAAACGTCTCAAAAAAAGTGCCAAAAGTAGGGTTAAAAAATGGTGCTATAACTCGAAAAGTACCCAATATTTTTGAAAACGGTTTTCACTACTAGGAAGACAATAGATTTTTAGGAAAAGTCATAAAATTTCAGATTCCCAACTGCGTTTGTTTCAGAATTATAATAAAAAAACCAAGGGGGGGGTCATATTGACCCCCCCCCCGGGTTTAATAGGGTTAAACTAACAAGAAAAATTATTCCGTAGAAGAATGGTGTTGTAATGTTTTGTACGGTAATGGAGGTTGGTGTAGGAATAGGGAAGATTCGCCTAAGGTGATTGTGCCGGGGGGATATTATACGGGGGGCAATTTCGATTGTGCATGAAATAAATTGTTACAGAAAATATACTATATAGTAATGTCCTGTCCAGTGTCCAACCTTTATTAAGTTATATGCAATGTAGATGTCATTGAGTGAAGATATCAATTGATCTACAGCATGCAGAAGGAGCCTTTATAACCAAAACAATCAACGAGAGTGTGTATGATAAACGAGAGGTGAAAATTAATATAATGGTGTCTGTCAAAAAAGTTGTGAATGGCTGTCATATTGTTGAAGTAACTAAATTAATATACACATTAACACAACATATGTTATATATTATTATTCCTTGAAATTACTATTGAGCTACAGAATGTAAAGCAACCCCACAGTGGTGCAAAGAATCATCATCAATGATTCTCAGAATCGCTCTATTTAACCATGCAGTACAGTACTGCTATGTCTAATTGTATGAATTGATTAAAAAATAACATACTTGGACTGTTAGCTCTAAACATAATAAAGTTACAGGCTACAATATATAAAATGAGCCCAATATAGTCCAAAACATATGCATCCATTACACCATGTTAATGGGGGTTAGGCATCGTACCAGAGGCTATTGCTTCACATATCGCCATCTCGTTCTATGGTGACATCATCCGCATTTAGGCTGTGCTTAATCAGAACAGCAACAACCCCTCTATGCGCATTAGCACCTAAAGAACTTCGATATGTAGTAAAACCAGCAATACAAAAATTATATTCGAGGTTTATTTCTTGTAAAAAATATCATGTTATAATTATTAAAAAAGTGTATCACATTGAAAGGCCTAACTTGTTTTTTATTCCTCCAATATTCCAATATAACAAGTCTATCGTAAAATCATTGTGGTAAGCGGCTAAAATACCGGATTAAAAGAATCAACAACGATGCCGTCGATGAGATGATTCTCTACTTTATAATCGTATACAACATTATGGCCAGCATTCTCGGGACGATTATTTTCTACATCAGCAATACCGTTTAGCCGTTTGTATTCGAGGCTAAGCATGGTTGAATATCTGGTTCATAGATTTTATCGAAACCAGCAACATTCTTTAAAACTTTTGAAGCAATTAGTTTTTCCTTACCCCAGCCGAATTGGAACGAATCCAAACTTTCCCACATTCAGCTTGTCAAATATAAGGTTGCATTTATCCGAATCACTCTGAGCCATTTCTAAGTCTTAATCTCCTGAGATCCCCAGCATAACAATATTCATTGCCCTCTGGTTTCTATCCATAGATGCAAAAACGTTGTTGATTACCGCAAACATCTTTCAAAGATTAAATCTTATTTTCTAATTTCTCCATTTTGCCAGATATGCTATTGTTCGCCGCCTTCAGCTCAACAACTTCCTACCGCAGCTGTTTATTATTGTGACGGGATTCACTGAGGATCCCGGTTTATCCGGTTTCTAATTTACGCGTCCCCGCCGCGTGTATGTGAAAGAGTTCTGAGTTATTGATTGATCGGTGTATATAGGTTCAAGGGTAATATAATAAAATGATAATAGCACGAATAGTTGATGTTTGATGCAGTGTACCGGTAAATGATATATATTGCTGACAGTAGACGGAGACGGTAATTAGAGTTCCGCTACTGTCCTAACTAGCTGACTTACTACAAGTGAATGAATGATACCGTGAAACGGTAATATATTGCACCGGTTGGCCGCATTACACTACTCAGCCGATGCCTTCCCCCCATTGGCTAATAACTCACTTGTCGCCCTTCTACCTCCCTTGGAGTGTTTCCCTCTACCCCTGCTATTCCCTCTCTCTCAGGGGTGTAACCCCTGACCCCTATTGTATGTGTGTTCTCTGGGGTTTCTCCTTCCCACTTTGTTGGGGTGACACGAGGTTGATTGATAGTCGACCTCGTGTTCCCCAATATTGCTTAAACCTCACTTTATGGGGTGGTTAGCGGAATTGAATAAGCTAACACTCCCCCCCATGCTATCTTCCCGGTGAGAAGATAGCATCCACCTCTAGTGCGCTACAATTCCGCTGGATCCCGATCTAGTATCGGGTGTGGGGTGGAACTATTTTTCTCGGAGCCGGTTTTCCAGGCCGCTCCCAGTGGTATGATATCGCTACCCTGTTTACCTGGCATCCCGTGTCGGGCCGATCGTGCGCTCCTCTCACACGACTTTTGTTTCCCCAACACTTTCACCACTAACTCTACTCTCGTCCTAACTCTTACACACTCTCGGACCTCCTCGTCCCTCACTCTGCCTCTTACTTCTCCCCCCCCCCCCCCCCCACACTTGAATTGCGCCCACACTCTCTTCACATTCCGCACTATTACTCCATTGCTCGATCCCTCTTCGACCCACTTACTCATCTCTGACGAGTCTCACCCCCCTTTCCTGTGCCGTCGCACTCATGAAGTGTGAAGTAGTCTAGTGTCTCGTTTGTGGCGTATAGTGCCATAGTCAACTAGTCCCCCGTCCCAGTAGCTAATTGGAAAAAGGTTGAGTGACTATAGTACTTACTTCGATTATATTTTGCTAAGCTAATAATGATTACTACGTACGTACCTACTAATTGCACTTTTCAATTATTTAAATTACTTGAATTTGTACTTAGGAGTTCGCACGTCTCACGTGGTGCCTTCCAGGCATGTTACACCGAAGTCTTAGTTCGTTCCACCAGCCTTTGGGAACCACCTCAAGTCTTTCCCTCTGTCGTCCTCCTCCCTAGGTCGTTTCCTGAGTCACTGCCGCTCCTTTGATCTTATCTGCTTTCTGGCTTTGGACACTCGCCGCCACCTCCTTACTGATCCCGGTCGTCGACTCCTTGGGTGCCGGTGTTATTAGTTCCCGGTATCGCTTCGCGGGTGGCCCCTCCGAAAGGCCCTGTTGTCTCCCCCTGGTGGCGTCCCATAGGATCATCTTCATTGCCCGCGGCACATGCTCCGCCAAGAAATCCCTGAACTCTCCTCTGTTCTGTGGCGTCCACCTATCCAAATACCTCTGCGTATTTTATCACTCTGGCATATGACGCCGCCGTCGCCACTTCCTGGTCCGAACTACCCACGAGTCTCTCGACGCATCCTAGGGTATGCGGAGCATACGGCGTCCTCCTTTCCCACTTCACTTGTCGCCTCCTCATGGCTGCCCTGACTTCCTCCCCTTCCAGGATATCCAAGGCCTCTGCCATCTCGTTCTCCGCCCCCACAAAGTTGGTCCCGCTGTCGGAATAAATTACTGCGATCGTCCCACCTTTGCGGTCTCTAAACCTTTCTAGAGCATTAATGAATGCTGATGCGGTTGCATCTTGGGCGAGTTCTATCCCTACCGCCCGTGTGTTGTTACATACGAAGATGATGCCGTAGCGCTTCTCCGTGTGCCGCATCACCTTAATCTTTATCGGCTCGAACATATCCACACCGCAATGCGTAAATGGCGGGTCGTGCTGTCTCACCCTACTGGCCGGTAGTGGCGCCATCTCCTGTATGGCTCGCTCCTTCTTCGCTCGTCGGCAGGTCTGGCACTGCCCCACTACCGCCTTTACCTTATTCCTCAGCTGTTTGACCCAAAAGGTCCTCCGTATCTCCGTGAGGGTTCGGTTGGTGCCCCCATGCAATATCGACTTGTGGGAGTCCCATATAATCTGGTGGACTATCGGCGATCAAGTAGGTATGATGATGGGTTTTGGCGGTATTACAATACTGTTGTTGTTCAATACCCTCGAGTTCATTACTAGAATCCCGTCATCATTAAGTTGTGGTGACAGCGTGATCAGCTCGCTGTCCCGTCGGAGATGCTGTTGTTTACCGACGCGTTCCACCTCGTCGCCGTAGTTCTTTCTCTGCTCGTAGCGGATGACTGCTTTGGCCGCTCCCTCCAGATCGATGGTTGTTCTAACTTTTACGTCTTTGTCGACTCCCTTGAGGAAATCCCCGAAGGCTCTCCAGTACGCCACTAACTTCTTGGTCTTGTACCAACTGGAGCTGTAGCTGAGGAGTTTATCCGTCGGGTTATCGCACAGTTCTCCCGGTTTTAGTTGCACGTCCCTTATCTCCCTCACCATTTGGCTGTATATCTCTTCTCCCTCTGAATCTCCCTCTTCTTCCTCTAACGCTGCTTCTCCTGAGCCAGGGTCCACCTTTCTCATCGGTGGCCAGGCTTCCTTATCGCTCAGAAACTGTGGCCCGTGTTGCCACAATACTTCCTTTTTTAAGAAAGTGTGGCGTGCCACGCCCCTCAATAACAAGTCCACTGGGTTCTCGTCCGTTGGGCAGTAGTGCCACCTTTCTAACTCTATGGTCACCCTTATTTCGTCCACCCTATTTGCGACGAATATAGGGTATCTCATCCTTTCGTTATGTAGCCATCCAAGCACTACCATGGAATCCGTCCAGTAGTGTGTTTCCACTATGTTGGGAATAGCGTCCATTAAGTAGGCTGTGGCCCTAACTCCTAATCTCGCAGCTGTCAACTCGAGTTTCGGAACTGATGCTGAATCTGGTGGCGTCGACTTCGCCTTGCTAAAGGCGAGTCTGGGCTTGTGAGCCCGCTCTCGCTGTACTAGGTAGAGTGCCGGTCCGTATGCCTCTAACGACGCATCGGAGAACATATGTAAATCCAGATTCGTCATGTTCCCGTCCGGGAAATATACACGTGGCATGCTGTATGTTCCCATCTGCTCTAAACTCTCTGTCCACTTGTTCCATTGCTTACTAATCTCTTCCGGGACCTCTGTGTCCCACTCGTCCTTTAATTTGTATACTCTCTTGAGTATCTGTTTCCCCGTGACTGGTAGTGGGGATGCTAGGCCTAGGGGATCGTATATCCTCGCTATATACGACACATAGCCCCTCTTTGTGTGGATACCTGCGCCCTCCTGACTCAGCTGGTATTTTAACTCGTCTGTCTCTCGGTTCCACACGATCCCTAGTGCCTTCTGCTGGGACTCCACTCTCTTGTTCGCCATGTCCTGTCCCTTGGTTGTCGTGGGATTATCCATGGTCGACTCTGGCCTCCTGTCCTCTATGGCTTTCATGAACTCTTGCGAGCTGGATTGGAACTTGGTTAGGTTGAACCCGGATCCTTTTAGGATGTCGCGAACCTCGCGCCCCGTGTCCAGTAGTTCCTTAACCGTATTTCCAGACTCCATCCCGTCGTCTACATAGAAACCTTGTCGAATCATATCGACGGCTTTGGCGCTGAACTCATCTTCCTTCCCTGCTACCGTGTCTCTTACGGCCATAGTCGTTGTAAACTAAGACGACTTGGCTCCCATATTCTGTACTATCATCTTATACATTGGTATGGTCGACGGTTCCTCATCGCCGTCGTACCATAGGAAGCGTTGGCTGTCGCTATCCTCTTCCGTTACACGGACTTGGTTGAACATGCCTTCGATGTCGCAGGTGAAAGCGTGTTTACCATTCCTGAATCTGAGTAGGACCCCGATCCCTGAGTTGTAGATGTTGGGACCCTCCAGCAGATAATCGTTTAGGCATTTTCCGTTGGTCTTGGCCGATGCGTCAACTACCATCCGCAGTTTACCTTTCTTCGGGTCTAGAGCCACGTGGAGTGGCAGGTAATAGGTCCTGTCCGTGTTTGGTTCGTCGACCGGTAATTCCACGGCCCATCCTTTCTCGACATACTTTCTAATTGTCTTGTGAATGTACTCATTCTTCTCGGGGCTCCGTTTTAGCGTCTGCTTTAACTTACGAAGCCTCGTGAGTACCATCCCTTTGTTGTCGGGTAATGGTAGCTTCGGTAGCTTCCATACCATTCCTATGGTATACCGCCCCTCATCGCATGTCATCGATTCCTTTACACTTTGTAAAGCCTGCTTGTCTTCTACCGAGGTTCCGACCCCGGTCTCCTTTAATCCCTCGAAATCCTGCCTGAGCAGTCTCCTGAGCTGCTCCTCCGCTCCCTCATCCTCCATCTCTCGCATAGTTCCCGCGAACATGCATCCTGATGTCTCCGACATCCTAAATGGTATCTTACTCTTAATTGGGCCACTCAGCGTCCACCCGAATGGTGTTAATATCGCCACCGGGTCACACTGCCTGTCTTCGCCGAAGACCGTTTGCATTCTCTCGTGGGCCGTCGGGCAGTCCATTCCTACTATGATGGATACCTTCCTAACGTCCACCTCTGGGATTGAGAAATCGATACTGTCCAGGAATCTATATTGTTCGACCTCGATGTTGGTTGGTCGCCTGGCGTTGATATTTATCGAGTCTATCACCTGGATGGGGTCGATGGTCGCCCCATAGTCGCATCCCAGTGCCACCGCTGCTATCGCGCACCGTCCGGTCCTCATCTCCAGGAACTCATCTCTGCTGGAGATGGTTGTCACCGCCATTCTACTTGGCCTCGTTCTCAATCCTATCTCTTCGGCCACCCAATTCTCGATTAGTGTGAAGGCTGCACCACTGTCGACCAGCATCAGTGTGGTCACTGATCGATTGCCTTCCCCGATCACTCGCACTGGTACTACCCCAAGTAATACCGTTCCTCTCTTCTTTGCTCCCACGGTGCTCGTTGCCATCGTTTGGCCTTTACTTTGACCGAACTTAATCGGCGTTTCCTTGCATTGTCTAGCTCTGTGTCCACTCATCACACATCGCGAGCAGATCTCATTTCTCGCCGCGTATTCTACCTGATCTTCCCTGGGTAGCGCTTGCCAGTACCTGCAATTCATGGTCTGATGAAGCGCATTTGTATGTAGCTGGCATTTGCTCTTTGGGTCGTAGCCGTTCTTATATAGTGCATTGCGTATCGCAGTTGCATTTGTACCAAAGTCCCTACTATTCTTATTGTTTGGGCTCGGCCTAGTGGGCGTACTGGGGTTATGTTTATTTGTGTTGTTATTTTTCCCCTGTCCGCTCCATGATGTGGTCTTACCCCGGGCTACTTGTGGACTAGCAGTCCCCTGCGTCGCTGCATATGGCAGTGATTGTCTGAGCTTCGGCAATGCGTTCGACGCATTATGCTCTGGTTTCGGCCTGTGATAATCGGTCTTTGATCCCTTCCCCAGGCTATCCTCGCTGTAGACTGGGTCCGTTATAAGTTCAGCTTCATAGTTTAAGAAGCTTGACATCTCTTCTAAACCCGGTTCCGCACCCTTCCTATCTCGAGTGGAGAAAGCGATTTTCCTCCACTTATTGCGCAACCACATCGGTAGTGCCTGGGCTATCGTAGTGATGTTGTTGGACGCGTTGAGTTCGTATGGCGCGTCCAGTGTCTTTAGCACGATTAGCACCTTCTCGACTTTGTTAGCGAATGTCTTTATGCTAATGGGGTTATCCTGTAGGCCACCCGATGTTATACCTCTCAGGGTCTGCCGGATGATCTTGGCTGGGTGCCCGTATTCCCTGTCTAACGCCCGCCATGCCGTCGTGAAGCCACCCTCGATGCCCTGGTATTGCCTCACGATGTCGTATGCTGGGCCCCCTGTATTTACTTGCAGATACTTTAGGCACTCCGCCTGCGTCAAGTTGTTTGTTAATATTTCGTTACTATACATGCGCCGAAACTGTAGGTATTCTTCCGGCCTACTTCCATCGAATTTGAATGGTTCCACGGGTGGTAACTCGATCCTGGTCTTTAATGCATCGATTAACGTGGCCATCCCCATCGCTTGCGCTTCCAATGGGTTCGATGGATGCTGTATAGGTTCTCCCGTTGGGTGCGGTCCATTCGTCCTGTTTGCCGCTTTCCTCTGACTTGGATATATCATAGGGGGTAGCGGCCCCCTCCATATTTCTGTGTCACACGATCTATTCTCATCCAAGGGGTTCGATGTTCTTACTCCTATTGGGGTATATTGTTGATATTGTGATGGGGGAATGTCACCCTGCCCCCCCCCCCCCCCCCCCACCGGTATGTTTGGTACTGGGGTTGATGTTAATATATTGGGGCCCATACACCTATCCTCAATAATTCTCCCCTCCCCTGGGTATATGTTATATCCTTGCATGCTGTAGTCATACTGCTGTGCTGGTACCGGTATATACTCCGCGATTTCCGGGTTTAATCCCGTTGTTCGCGCTATCCTATCGCCTATATTATCTCTCTCAGCATAGCCTATGGTATGTGCAGTAAGGCCTACAGTATGTCCTGCAGTCTGCATGTGTCGCTCGGGATCAAAGTTTATCCTTCTCGAATAATCCTCCCCGCGGCTACCGTATTCTCGATCGGTAGGTATATCCCATCGGGAAGTTTCTCTTCGACCCCCTCTACTGCTCTCGTTCTCGTGCCGGTACATCCCGTACCCCTCTCCCTGCGCGCAATACGCCTCGTCAGGTCGCGTTCCTCCGGGGCGATGGCAATCTCCCGAAGTTCGACCCCTCTGACTCTCCTTCTCCACCTCTACTACCGACGGCTCACTATCCGTCCTCGCTCTCCTGTCGTTCGCGGCGACACTTCTTCTACTCTCTTCCTTTCTTCTCTCCGCAGTGCAGTATTCCTGCTTGTGAGATCTCTCGTTGACCTCCCGGTTAAACTCCATTGTTCTTCTTCCCTCTTCTGATCGGGCTCGATGCTTCGTCCGCCCTCTCGCGACGTCAACCTGTCTCTCTCTGCTCGATTGCACGCCGCTGGGGATACTCGCAGTAAACGATAACAAACGATTAGGTGGACCCGGAGCACCCACCATAAGAACCCATTCCATACCTGCGATAGCAGCGTTCTTAATTTAGTCTCGGCAACTCTTCGAGAACCAGTTTTGCCCGCGGGGTTGTTTATTTGAGATAATATAAAAAACAGTGAATTGTTTTGCTGGAGAACACAACAGTAACGATATGAAGGAGCAACCCGGCCTATTTAGGGTAGTTTCTAATCACGAAGCGCCTATAAATCTAATGCACTTCCCTATAATAGCCATAGCGGTCCTCTACTCGTGTAGATTTTTCAATGTTAGCCCCTCACCCCGACCTTCTACTCGACTCTCTAATTTTCGCCATTTTTGTCGATGTCTAACACTGAGTCGTTCTAGTATACCTTTTAGTACTTCTGTTCTATCACCATAGTTGGGTAATCCAATAATAGGTAATTCATTAAGGTCAGGTCAGGTATTCTAGGTCATTGATCAAGAAAACTTGCCACCTCCTTGCAGCATAAAGGAGGTGCCACCTGTAGCTGCATAGACCCTATTACTAGGGCAAATCTGGTCCTGTAACTAGGACCCCCTTCGTTCTGGGATAAGGACGCCCTTGGTCCTGGATTAAGGACCCATATACTTGGCTGCAGGGGTATATGGCCTGACCAGGCAGATGGTGATCTACCAATGGCTGGTCAGGAGTAGAGTGTTCTCATGTCCACTCTGAGAGCACTTCACTGCGACCTGCACCTGGCAGCAAGGGTACAGGGCATGACCCAGCAGATGAGCTGCAACAGCCAATGGTGGGTCATGTGCGCCAGAGTAGATATGGGTGATGGGCCTCATATCTGACTCCATTGCGACACCCACCCTGTGGAATGGCAAACCAGGGTGCGGTATTTGCCCCGAGAGCTGACTCGGCAAAAAAGCACCCCCCAACCCCCACTATGGATTACATTAGCAATGCGGAGGTCCGGCCACTAGAGGCCAGTGGAATTACCGGACACAATCGGCCTCACAGGCGTCAGTTAACTCCTGACCGGCTGCCTGTCTCACCCCCTACTGGAGAGAGAGCAGCCAACAATTCTTTGAGCCCCTTTCCTGATGACCTTTCTGGCCCAAACCCTGGGTCACCAGGGAGGCCAGATTGTGATGGGGAGAGGGATTCTGGAGTTGGAGGCTACTCTCATGTTCCACCCCGACCAACAAAGCCATTGGTGAATCTGAGGCAAGTCACTAGACTAGCCTCAGTAAACACCCTAACACTCGGGTCCCCAATGCGACAAGGTGAGCTGACTGCCTTGGCAGATAAGCTTTCTCTTAGCGCAGTGGGTGTTCAAGAGCACCGAATGCAGACTGGACAGACTGATGAGGTTCTGATTAAGGACATGGGGGGCGGTTGGCGACTCGCCCTCGCGTCAGCAGATGATAGTGGCAATGGTGGAATTGGTCTATTGATGAATCCAACTGCACATGCAGCATTGGACAAAATAGACCAAATCTCTAACCGCATCATCCGTTGCCACTTCTCATGTTCTGGAAGACTGGCTAAGAAGTTTCCTAAGGTGGTTCTGATTGTGTGCTACTCTCCAACTAGTGTTGCCCCTGTAGAGGAGGTGGAAAATTTCTACCACAATCTACAAGCAGCTACTGATGGAGTGGATCAGCATGCATTCTTAACATTCCTGGGAGACTTTAATGCAAGTCTGCATCAATCACCTACATCGCCCTGGGTCTATAGCAATAGTGTTAACCGAAATTCTGTCCATCTTCAGGATTTTATCTCTGGAAATGGATTGTTTTCGGCTGGAACCCAGTTCAAGAAGCGAACTGGAAAGCTATGGACTCATAGTGGACCCAGTGGTCACAAGTCCCAGATAGACCATATTCTGTTTCGTAGGAAATACAGGAGCTCTATACAAGACTGTAATGCATTTACACTTCGACCCTTCTCCAGTGATCACCGCCTTATTGTGGCCAAGGTAAGACTTAGTCTGCGTGCTAGCAGAACAACGAAATCTGCCAGGCCGCGGCATGACTGGTCCTCTCTGTTGAAACAGCCAAGTGTGAGATCCAGCTTCACACTACAGCTGAGCAACAGGTATGAGGCTCTTGCCTCTGAGGCGGCAGATCACTGTGAGGGCTATACTGCCTTTACAGAAGCAGTTAAGTTAGCAGCTGCAGAAACAGTTCCTGTATACCCTCGAAACAGGAAAAGGGCCCCCTGGACTGACAACAAAATTCAGAAGTGCCGAAATGACCTTCATAAGGCGCAGAAAGAGTCCCGACTCAAACAGACTACAGCGGCCAAGAATGCAGTTAAGGCTGCATCTAGGTCCCTGAACAGGCAGTACTCTGTTAATCTACAGGAGCTAATAAACCAACAGGTTGATGCCATCAATGATGCTGACGACAGCAGGCAATCATCCCAGGCATGGAAATCAATCAATCTGCTTACTGGGCGGAAAAGCCAACCAACCACCAAGGTTAAGGCTGAATCACCAGCCGATCGCCTCAATGGTTGGAAAGCCCACTTTGAAAAGCTCCTCAACAATGACAGGGTATTGCCTGATAACTTTATAGAAGTAAAAGTGTCTGAGTCTGTACTCCCAGATATTCCCATTGGCGATATCTCCTTTGCAGAAGTGAAGGCTGCTGCAAAGAGCATTAAGACCAATCGTGCCAGTGGAGTAGATGGTGTTCCCCCTGAGGTCTTTAAAATACCTGAGTGTTTAAAGCTCATCTATCCCATCATAGTAGACATGTACCGAACAACAAGAGTCCCACAAGAAATGAAAACAAATAAGTTGGTGCCAGTTCCCAAGAAGGGCAACCTAACACTCTATGGTTCTTTTCGGGGAATCTCATTGATCTCGATTGCTGCAAAGCTATACAATAGGATTCTATTAAATCGCATCAGGGATCCCATTGAGAGACTGCTCCGTGGAAATCAGAATGGGTTCCGTAAAGGTCGTGGGACCATGGAGCCCATTTTGGCACTTAGAAGGATAATTGAAGAATTATCAAAAAAGAAAGACAGGCATCTGGCTGTTATCTTTGTTGACTTCTTCAAGGCCTTTGATTCAGTCTCTCGCTCACGTATGTTCAGCATACTTTCATTATATGGGATTCCTGATGAAATTATTGCAGCAATCAGATCAGTATACGATGGTTCGACAACATTTGTGTCTACTGTTGACGGTGACACAGAACCATTTGAAGTGTTATGGGGCGTCCTCCAAGGAGACACACTTGCACCATTCTTGTTCATTATTGTGGTTGACTATGTTCTACGCATGTCCTTAGATCATCATAATGATGATGGGGTGATGATAACTCCACCTACTGGCTCCAGAAGTCGAGGAAATCCTGCCAAGTACCTAACTGATCTAGACTTTGCTGATGACTTAGGAGTACTCTCAGAATCATTAGACGGAGCCCAACGGCTCCTCAGCTCATTAGAACATGCTGCTTCTAGTGTTGGTCTTTTTATTAACTCCAGAAAGACCAAAATTCTGACCGTTAACTTTGAAAGTCATCAGCAAGTCTCTGATCGGATGAGCATAAGCTCAAAGGATGGTATGCTTGAGCATGTGGACGACTTCTGTTACCTGGGATCATGGATCCGGAAGTCAGGTGAGGACCTTCGAATACGTAAGGGAAAGGCATGGGCAGCCTTGAATAGGCTTTCCAGGATTTGGAAGTCACCGAGAATTAATCGGAAACTTAAGGTCCGATTATTTAGAGCAGCAGTAGTTCCAGTACTCCTCTACGGGAGTCCATGCTGGGCTCTAACTGCTGAGGACACCAAATCTCTGGATGGCACATTCACAAGAATGCTACGCCGGGTTCATTGTGTCAAGTACAATGCACACATCTCCAACCAGACACTATATAACATTGGAGGTGTCTCATTGGTTCCCCCAAGCTTGACACTAGAACAAAATCGCCTCCGCTTTGCAGGACATTGCTTTCGCCGTGAGGACCAGCCAGTGCATAATCTTGTACTTTGGCAGCCTCATGGAGTGAATAAGCATGGTGGACAGCCCATGACTTTCTTGAGACGCATCTTAAAGGACACTGGCCTTAAAGATGCGGATGATCTAGCAAATGTCATGGGTGATAGGGAGTTGTGGCGGTGCAATTTTGTTGACAAGCCGGCACAGCATTCTTAAAAATGCAGCTGCAATGCAGCATGCCGATCCTAGTAGTAGTAGTAGTAGTAGTAGGGGATACTCGCAATCCCCCTATTACTCTCCGTCGCCGGGTGTTGCGGTTTACCTAACTCAGCCCGCGCATTATCCGTTGACGCCAATGGGGCTCTCTCTGCCCCCCCCCCCCCTCTCGCCGCTAACTTGTTGTTGTGGGGCTCCTGTAGCCCCCCCCCCCCCCCCCCCCCCACTCGCCACATCTAACTTCACTATCTCTTACTTCGCTACTACACCTCTCTCTAGCAGACACATTAACCCTACTGCGGCTGGGTCTATTCACCCCCGCCTCTCCCTCTGCTACTGTGTGGCCTACCAGGCCCTCTAGTTCCTGCCTACTAACTACGTGGCCTACCAGGCCCTCATCGGGTCGGCTCAACCCCGTCACTTCCGGCCTACTAACTACGTGGCCTACCAGGCCCTCATCGGGTCGGCTCAACCCCGTCACTTCCGGCCTACTAACTACGTGGCCTACCAGGCCCTCTTCGGGTCGGCTCAACCCCGCAACTTCCTGCCTACTAACTGTACGGCCTACCAGGCCCTCATCTGCCGGGTTATACATGTCCGACACGTTCACATTAATAGCACCACTGGTATTGCCATTGGTTAGATCAATTAAGTCCTCTAACTCAATTAAGTTATTTTGTGCGCCCAGATTAGAAACGGAATTATTTTGCTCGTTCGAAATGAGATTATTTGAATTATTTTGTAAATTCGGATTTAAGTTTAAATTATTTGAATTATTTTGCGTAATTATATTATTTGAATTATTTCCTACATTAATATTAGAATCACTCGGATTTAAATTACTACTGTCGGGCAAAATATTATTTCCTGCAATGAAAGTTTGATTATAATTGTCCAATACGGTACTATTAATATTAACGTTGTCTACTGTATTATTATTATTACCCCCCCCCCCCCCCCCCCCCCCCGCCCGTATGGTCACACCAATCTCGGGTCTGTCGTGCGGTCCCTGTAAGTGGAGTATTAATAAATGTTTCCACAACCCTCGGCTCCTCAAAAATACTCGAGCCAGCGTCACTCTCTGACAACCCCATCTGCGCCAGTTCCAGCCTGCGCTTCTGTTTGGTTTGATACTGAATAAGTCCGCTTATGCGGGCATGTAAATCCGGCACACGCTTCCCCGCTCTCTCTCTCTCTGTATCCTCTCGCAAATTCTGTTCCACTAATTCTGTTTCTCTCGCCACACGCTCCTTACATTCACTCTGCTCTCTCGCCTCACGCTCCTTACATTCACTCTGCGCTCTCGCCTCACGCTCCTTACGTTCATTCTGCTCTCTCGCCTCACGCTCCTTACGTTCATTCTGCTCTCTCGCCTCACGCTCCTTACGTTCATTCTGCTCTCTCGCCTCACGCTCCTCTTGCTCCTTCCTCTCTATTTCCTCGCACTCCCTAAAGCTTTTCACGACCTTCTCGGCTTTCTCTCTATTTTCTCTAACTAGTTCTTTCTCCTTCTCTAATAGCGCACTCTCTTCCTCTAACTGTCTCTCGAATTCTCTCTGACCTAGCGCCGCCAGATCGAGTTGGCACGCCAGATTTATTGCCATCACCCGTTTTTATTTTGCGAAGGATGTAGCAGACTTATCGGTTGCGACGGATTCCCTCCGCCTTCCCGTCCTACTGACTCTCCCCCGCCTCCCGGAGCTCCCTCCGACCGACGAGACCGAATCCTCGGGGTTAACCTCGGATTCGCCCTCCTGCGGTCTCCTCCAACCCACTAATTTTACTCCCCGGGCATCGACTAAGTATGGCCCTATGTACACTACACTAGGCTGCATACCCCTACACTCCCATAGTTCAAACAGTTCGCTGGCAACCCCTCTCGCTCTCTCCTCGACTAGTTCTCTCTGCCCAAAACGCATCAGGTAGTTAAAATGTTCATTCGACTCACCTAGTCATCTTTTCAACTTGACCTGGTCTATCTTGGCCCCTCCTTTAGTCTCTTTGAGTAACTTCCGGGTCGCGTTGTAGGCCCGTCGAAGTCGATCGCTGACCCCGACGTCCTCGTCGCCGACATCTCCCCTGTCTCTCCGGGTCCGGCGTCGTACCGGCGGCCCCACCATCGCCGTTCCAGTGGGCCGTCCATCGCCCTCGGCCTGTGGCTGGCCGGCGACACTGGCACGTCGACCGCCATCGTGTGTCGACTCGTCTCTCTCTCCTCCCGACTCGTCCTCTAGTTGTAGACGGCTCCCCTCGTATTGGATTACCGGGTCACCCGTTGTCGATGGGTCCGGCGTCGTGGGTCTATACCGTCTTGTCGCAGCCTCGCGGATCGTTAGATCGCCGTCCGGGGTCTGCGGCGGTGTCGTCTCTCCTGTTCGGCTCATCTTTGTAGTTAGTGACTTGTCAGTTTGTTAGGCAGCAGTTGTTCTAATTACTGTGACGGGATCCACTGAGGATCCCGGTTTATCCGGTTTCTAATTTACGCATCCCCGCCGTGTGTATGTGAAAGAGTTCTGAGTTATTGATTGATCGGTGTATATAGGTTCAAGGGTAATATAATAAAATGATAATAGCACGAATAGTTGATGTTTGATGCAGTGTACCAGTAAATGATATATATTGCTGACAGTAGACGGAGACGGTAATTAGAGTTCCGCTACTGTCCTAACTAGCTGACTTACTACAAGTGAATGAATGATACCGTGAAACGGTAATATATTGCACCGGTTGGCCGCATTACACTACTCAGCCGATGCCTTCCCCCCATTGGCTAATAACTCACTTGCCGCCCTTCTACCTCCCTTGGAGTGTTTCCCTCTACCCCTGCTATTCCCTCTCTCTCAGGGGTGTAACCCCTGACCCCTATTGTGTGTGTGTTCTCTGGGGTTTCTCCTTCCCACTTTGTTGGGGTGACACGAGGTTGATTGATAGTCGACCTCGTGTTCCCCAATATTGCTTAAACCTCACTTTATGGGGTGGTTAGCGGAATTGAATAAGCTAACAATTATTTCCTTTTAATGCAGGACTAGTCCATATAGTTAAACAGAAGGAATTAACGGTAAAGTACAACACTCACAAAATAGATATATAGCACAACAAATAATATCATAATTTTTATTTAATTATGAATTAAGTACAGTAGAATACTCCTAAGTAGACCTACTCTCTTACCAAGCACTAGCGTTATTCAACATAAATATAATGCGAGATAGACCATTAATATAACATGTATTTCGGATTGCACATATAATGGAATTCCTAGAAACATCGATGAGTTTGAATAAACTTGATAAGGATTTATTTCGAATGTGTATAAACATAGGTAAGTTAAAAGTACCGAAAGCAGCAGACATACTAGTCGGTTCCATCGTTAGTCAACCTGGGTATGGAAAAGCTTTCTCAGACAGATATTATAAGCCACCCTCATTTTGTCATCAACTGAACTAGAGTAATTGAGACAATAACTGAAATTCCGCTCACTAAATTTCCCCTAGCATAAATACATTGTGTTTGTTTACGAATGTCGTAATCATCATCAGTAGTACAATGTAATATTATGTGACCACGATACTTATATTTATCAACTACTTCGATTCTTTTACTATTTAAAAACACAGCACCGTAAAGATTAGAGCTACATGATTTAGGTATGGTTTTTGGTTTATGGTTTTTGATATTGGTTTAACTCTATTATGTATTTATATTTATTTAATATTTATTAGTAAGTTATTTGTACGTAACGTTTGGGTAATATCAGCATATATTAAATTATTTGAATATGGCCATTGCTATGCTGGTTTATGTATACTTAAGTAACTTTTAATTTAGGATTTGAGAGTACCGCGGCCGCGTATTTTACTGGTTATTATAATAAGTGCTTGAGTGTATTCAGATATATATATGTATTCCGTCCCACTTGGACCGATTTATTGGTCAATAATAAACTAACTAACTATGAAATACATACATTTTGTTTTTACTTCATTAAACGACATTGAACTGCACAATGAAAATTTAACAGCTATATCTAATAGTTTTTACAACCCATAAATATAATTATAAATCAAAACAAAATCGTCAGTATATCCTAGATGATTAGCTCTAACATTTCCAACTTTGCACCCGTAATTGCACGTATTCAGCGCCATGCTCATATCATCAATATAATCATTAATAATAAATGGACTTAAAAACCCCCTTGTTTGGTTCCATTAGTTACCCTAAATTCGCCTGAAACTACACCATGTATGTACATGCACTGTTCTCTGTACCACGTTCACTGTACAATGTTCACTGTTCCCGGGCACTAATGACTCGCGGGCACTAAAGTCCTGAGACATTAGTGCCCGCGGGCACTAACGTCTCGGGGGCACTAACGTCCCCCAATCTACTAACTATAAACAATGGGACACCTCTACCAATAAGTTTCCGAAACAGCAAGTAATGATTTATTTTGTCGAACGCCTTACTTGAAACCAAAAGCACACAAAAATCGGCGAATTATAAGATAAATACAAATTTATAATTTCCTTTGAGGTATAAATACAAGTTTATTGTCTTCCTCTACTCCGATTACCTGATTGGTTAAGGCTGACAGATTCAAATTAACATCTTAATGCTTTAACTGATATTGTACCGGTACCATTTCTTGGGAACAATCCTGGTAAATATCCGCACCCTCTTCAATTACAACCCCATCATCTTTAATACCAACGACATCTCCTCGACTTCGACCGACTATCTACAGTACCACGTACGAGTTGTTTACCACTCTGCCTGTAGAACCGATCCGAGGGAAATTGTGGGGATATTGCTGAATCCACTGGACCACGTTGTAAGCCTATTATCGCGGCATTTAGAACATTATCTATTGCTCGATATTTTGGCAAAGTTTTAATTACAGTCCATAAACAAACGTACGTCAGTTAAACATTATTCGTTTGTAGCCGGTATATAATAATATGGTGTCAGTACATATCAAAATAACAACAAATTCAAATCCAATATTGGGAAGGGAATAAAGAGCCATATTAGGCCAGGGCTATACAACCACAATACAGTATTTTATTCCAAAATTGTAACATTACATAGTAATTTTAATATAGTTTAGTAGATTAATTCCCGGTGACTTCCAAATCCTGGAAAGCCTATTCAGGGCTGGCCAGCCCATGCCTTTCCCTTACGTATTCGAAGGTCCTCACCCGACTTCCGGATCGATGATCCCAGGTAACAGAAGTCGTCCACATGCTCTAAGCACACCATCCTTTGAGCTTATGCTCATCCGATCAGAGACTTGCTGAGGACTTTCAAAGTTAACTGTCAAAATTTTGGTCTTTCTGGAGTTAATAAAAAGACCAACACTAGAAGCATCATGTTCTAATGAGCTGAGGAGCCGTTGGGCTCCCTCTAATGATTCTGAGAGTACTCTTAAGTCATCAGCAAAGTCTAGATCAGTTAGGTACTTGGCAGGATTTCCTCGACTTATGGAGCCAGTAGGTGGAGTTATCATCACCCCATCATCATTATGATGATCTAAGGACATGCGTAGAACATAGTCAACCACAATAATGAACAAGAATGGTGCAAGTGTGTCTCCTTGGAGGACGCCCCATAACACTTCAAATGGTTCTGTGTCACCGTCAACAGTAGACACAAATGTTGTCGAACCATCGTATACTGATCTGCTTGCTGCAATAATTTCATCAGGAATCCCATATAATGAAAGTATGCTGAACATACGTGAGCGAGAGACTGAATCAAAGGCCTTGAAGAAGTCAACAAAGATAACAGCCACATGCCTGTCTTTCTTTTTTGATAACTCTTCAATTATCCTTCTAAGTGCCAAAATGGGCTCCATGGTCCCACGACCTTTACGGAACCCATTCTGATTTACACGGAGCAGTCTCTCAATGGGATTCCTGATGCGATTTAATAGAATCCTATTGTATAGCATTGCAGCAATCGAGATCAAATGAGATTCCCCGAAAAGAACCATAGAGTGTTAGGTTGCCCTTCTTGGGAACTGGCACCAACTTATTTGTTTTCATTTCTTGTGGGACTCTTGTTGTTCGGTACATGTCTACTATGATGGGATAGATGAGCTTTAAACACCCAGGTATTTTAAAGACCTCAGGGGGAACACCATCAACTCCACTGGCATGATTAGTCTTAATGCTCTTTGCAGCAGCCTTCACTTGTGCAAAGGAGATATCGCCAATGGGAATATCTGGGAGTACAGACTCAGACACTTTTACTTCTATAAAGTTATCAGGCAATACCCTGTCATTATTGAGGCAGCTTTTCAAAGTGGGCTTTCCAACCATTGAGGCGATCGGCTGGTGATTCAGCCTTAACCGTGGTGGTTGGTTGGCTTTGCCGCCCAGTAAGCAAATTGATCGATTTCCATGCCTGGGATGATTGCCTGCTGTCGTCAGCATCATTGATGGCATCAACCTGT